>APFE031531308.1:135290-264182 GCA_000404065.3 Pinus taeda
AGGGACCGAAGGTCTATGTTTTATTTCAGCGGTGAAATGGTGATTTGGTTCAAAGGGAAGCTTGCATGTGCTAGCAAAGGTTGCTAGACTGTGGGCATGAAGATTATGATCTCTTGCAATTTTTGCAAGCTTGAATTCACTGAAGGAATTGAGTATTTTGGTGGCAGCAGCCCTGTAGGTTCTCATTCTAGTGTTGTTAGTAACAAAGTTACCTTTCATTTGTTGTATAATCAAGTCAGAGTCACCTAGGATGGACACTTTTGTAGCTCCTAGGACTTTGAGCAGTTTAAGGCCTAAGAGAAGAGCTTCATACTTTGCCATGTTTTTTGTACATCTGAAATTGAGTCTATAGGCATGGCCTTGTGCGTGATTATCATGTCTATTGTAAATCCATACTCCTGCCCCTGCTCCTAACTTGTTGACAGAACCATCAAATTCTAAATACCATGTGTTTTCTTGTTTGAGGTTTGTATTGAGAGTTTCAGTTTTTTGAGGATTGGGCAGACTTACAATTTCTGTTTCGGGATGTTCTTCTTGTTGTTTGTTGGTTGCCTTGACTGTTGAGATGATTTCATGGGTATTGGCAACCGATTCCTCATTGATGTATGTTTCTTGCTCCAAAGGTAACGGCTTATCATCAGTTGGAGGGCTGGTATTATCATTAAATAAAATAAAAGAATCCATATCGGAATGGATTGAGTAAATTGGAAAATTTTGGGCATTTTCCTCACTGCTTACCACATACTTCATTAACGTTTTTCTATATAGTCTCTTTGGTTGCCTAAAGACATATATAGTGGCATAAGAGAGGTCGCGTTGAAGGGATCCTTACAAATTTTCTCCCCACGATCTGGATAGGAGCATGCCATACTTTGTGGGAATGTCAGCAACTACTACGTCCATTAGGATTGTCTTGTTGGGGAATTGGACTAGAGACACACAAAGGTACTTAATCAAGCCTAAACATTTGGCTTGACTTGAGTTAAAGGAATACAGATCTTTGTACGGTCTTATGACATCAAGGTTCAACCTTTCCATTACATCTTTAGGCATAAGGTTATGTGAGGCACCTGAGTCAAACATGGCATTATGCAATATTTTGTCATGTATGTGCAGACTGACATAAAAATGTGGAACAGGTCCATATGTTTATTATCCGTTGACTTCTGGACCAAACAACAGCTCAGGGGTATTGTCTAAAACGTTTACATCATCCCTTACCTCTGGTAGTTGAAGTGACCTTTGAATTTGTTGCCTATATACATCATGTTTGGCAAGTTCTGAGAGGGGAATGGATATCTTCAGTTTTCCAATCTATGCTTCTAAAGTGAATGGTTTTTCCAATGAGTTCTTGGCATTGATAGTGGCATATTTCTCTTTTTCATGCATACTCTCTATGTTTTATTTTGGAATGTCAATGTTATGATGTATGACAGTTTGTGGTATTTCTGTTTTGGGAGGATTTTTTGGAGTGTTGTTCAGATCTTCTTTTGGGGAGGAAGGAGGTAGATGCCAATCAATAGAAGGCTGTGTGTCTGTTATATCCTCCACAGTTACCTGATGCGGGCTTGGGACAGAGCTGTCAGCTGGTTGATTTATGGTGATATTTCCTTTAATTTTGTTGGGCTATTTGCTATCTTTTGTTATGCTAGATGCGGGGACATCAATGGTCCTTGTTCTCAATTTCTATTGTTTGTGTACCTCGTACATAGCAGTATCATAGCCTTGTTTGAAATCGAAAGACTCTCCCGACTTGGTGTGAAATTGTTTTGCATCAGGGTATTCTCGCTCCTTTTCAGTAAGAAAGATTTGCTGTTCATTTTCTGAATCTATCAGGTTCATATGAGTCCCATCTATGGGCTTACTAGATGTGGATGCCTACGCATAGTTTTCTTGGAAAGGAGGCCTAATATCATGGTCGGGACCGGCCCTTCCAGCATTTGTGTTTTGAGTTTTTATGAAGTTTGGGTTCCTTATGGCATTGGGCTGTTGGCCTTCCCATGAAGTTTTCCTCTCAACATTGTCTACTCTATCTCCCGTCCTATGGATGCCACTAATAATAGCATCTAGCTTTTGATCGAAGGCTGAGGGTTCTTCCTTGAAGGTGGTTCTTCTCTCAGTTCTGGCTCTGTTTCTTTTAGCAATTAGATTTTCCTCCACACTAACAACAACATCTTGCATCTTTGCAAGGCTTTGAGGGGATCTTTCCCTTAACTGATATGCCATTTCAACTTCAAAGCCATCAGGGAATTTGTACAAAGCGAGATCAGGTGGAGGTCTTAAATTTTGTGGTATTGCATTGTAAACATTATTAAACTTTGCACAGTAATCCAAAACCGTTTCCTGAGGTCCTCTTTTGATAGTATCATACTCAGATAGTATTTCTAGGGGGTCTTTCTTTTTCTCCCATCTGTTAATAAATGTATGGTATAAGGCTTCAGGGTTTAATATGGAATTGGGTGTAAGTGCCCTAAATGAGGTTCTGACATCACTAGTCAAATTTTGGACAAAAATCTTCATTCTCACTCTGTCATCATCAATTTCATAACTCTCGAAATAATCTTGTATTTTCTTTGTGTGTTGTAGGGTGGTGCAGGAGTTTGTGCCATCAAAATATGTAATTTTTGTCTAGTAGTCCTAAGGCATAGCCCCGGGATTAGCAGGCAGCTGTAAGGGCGCATATCTATTAGCCATGGTAATGGGGATAAGTGGAAAAACTGGGGCAACTGGGACAACAGGAACAACCGGGGTAAAAGGAGTAGTAGTGGTAGCAGGAGTATAGGATGGAGGTGTAGAAGAGCTTCTTGGAGAAGGGGGTGATGAACCAGGGGAACTTGCGGTTGACCGACATAGAACTTTGACAGGGGTTGGAACACTGCTCGGGTGAACTATTTCAGGACTCACAGAAGTTGGGTGTTCTTGTTGCTTTTGTTTTCTAATGATCTTGGGGATTAAATTCGGATTTTCAAAAAAAGCTGGGTGACTGGGATCAGGATTTGATCTTGTATGACGCGTTTGCTTTTTAGGAGCCAACTTCTAATATATTTTTTGGGAAATTTTTCTAAAAACACAGGTCGACCGTGACTTTCAAAGGTTGGTTTCTTCCTATGTGGAGCTGTAGACTGGTTTAGTGAGATTATCTGAGGAGGTCCCGAGTGGAGTTACCATTATGTTATCCCGATGGCTTTCTTAAGCTCCTGTAGGGATACGGCCGAGGTAAGCACAAACCAATCTTTGGATTGCAGGTTCTAGCCCACTTGCAATCAGAGAGGGCTCTCTCTTAATGATTTAACCTTGTTGATGGTGATTTTAGGCTAGTTGTTGGGTACAGGGGTTTTGTTGTTTTGTTTGGATAGAAGGTGTATGCCAGGTAGAAATTCCAAGTAGAGAGGCAAGGTAAAGTGTGATAAGTTTCAAACCATTGGGCATGGAGTCATGGATTAAGGCTTTTTGGTGCGTTTTCTTGGTCACAAGAGGCTTGTGGAGCGAGATAGCCACACATGAGACAATGATCAATTTGCTGAAGGATGGAATGATGGTCAGGGATGAAAGGTAATTAAGAATCTTTCATCAGAACTGACAAGGAGGAGAAGTGAAAGAATGGTTATCTAGGAGCAGTTAAGAATTCCTAAATTATCATTCATAAGTGAAAGAAACAACGTAAACAAGATCATTTAAGTATGCATGTTCATAACTATTCTTGATGAAAACATGGAAAATTGCGGAAATTGAGCCTAAGGTGAAGTTAAGCAAATCCTAAGCTATTCTTCTTTTCTGCAATTTAGAGGGTGGATTTCTGATAAAACAAACATGAATAAAACTAACAGAGTTAAGAAACACTTAATGAACCATGTCGAAGCACAAGAATTCCACAATCACTCCTCGGCCAATTAAACACAACAGATAGTTTTAGAATCCATGCTTTCAACAGTCTTTGATTATAGAAAGCATCATAGTTACAGTGCGAGTCTCTGCTTGAGAGAAAGATTGGAATAACAAAGATTAAACTACTGATCAACCAACCAACAAACTCCTACTCCATTTTTCAGGGTGGTATATATAAGCAAAATATCTGAAGTCATTTATTACAATTGACCTAAACAGGTCTGCCGGAAAAAGCTTTTTCTAAAAACCTAATTGCTGCTCGAATTAAATGCAAGTAAGTCCTTTGGGCTGCGCTAGAGGCAACTAAATAAAGTTGAGTTAATGAGGTGTCTTGTGTGACTTGGTGCAGTGGTTTTGTCATAACTGTGCATTGAGTTCTGGTCCACTGATCTTCCGTGAATTTAATGTGTAGTCATTTGTGCTGGTGAGCCTTCAATGCGTCTTCAATTGCTTCTTGACTTTCAGAGCTTTCGTTTTAATGTTGGATTTGCCTCGAGCCTTGAGAAAATCACCTCTGATACACTTTGCCGCTACATTGATGGTCTTCGATGCATCCTGATACTCTTTGAAATGCTTTCTGTCTGCAAATTTGATCTGGTACTCTTTAATCTCTGTTCCTGGTCTCTTTCTATCTTCAAATTCGTTTAATTTGGCAAAATCGGGCAATTTCGGGCTTTTTCAATGCAAAAAGAGCCAAGGAAAAAAACGATTCCCTAAAGGTGCACGATTAGCGCGAAGCGCTAATCGTGCATCGAAAAGCGCATCGAAAACTTCCTCCATTTCTCATTCCAGAGCTCTGAAGCTCGACTTTCGTGCTTTCGCAAATTTCCGTTTTTTGGCTGCTAACATCAGCATGATGTCAGAAGTACGGTGGATGACGTTAGCATGATGACATCAGCAGTGGGGTCCAATAGTACAGATATGACGTCAGCATGCTGACGTCATCAAGGTGACATGGCAGTACGGCGGGGTGACGTGGCAGAGACACGTGGCAGGGTGACGTGGGCCAGGCGCAGGCTGTGTGAGGTGATGTGGAGGCGACGTGGCAGGGTGAGGTGGCGCTCCTGTTACGTGAGGGGAGGGTTGTTTTCCTATGTATCGGACCGCCTTTGGTATGGAGGTGGTTTTTGTCAGGGGCGGCCTGATGCAATGGGAGGCCGCCACCTGTCCCAGTGTACGACGGTAAAACCGTCGGACGTCGAGTGGTAACCTACCACCATAATAGGGCGCCCGATGTGAACAAGGGCCGTCAAATCTGGGGGGGCCGATCCGACGGTGGACGGAATGGGGAGATGCGCGGGTTTTACAAAAAGAGCGCATGCGTTAAAGGTTTAATTTTTCGCGGTGCTGTGGGTTTTGAACTATAGAAAATGGGTTGAATGTGTTTTGGCAGTGGAAATTTATTAAAAAAACGTTAATAATTTCCAAGGAAAAATGCACGGAGGGGGTTTTTTTCATTTGGGAAGGGTTTTCTTAGTGTTTTGGAAGGGGTCCAAACACCTGGGAATGGAAATTTATGCAGAAGGAGGGTTCTTACTAAAGTCCAGGTGACTTAGTAATTCCCAGAGAGTACTATGGTTATATTTCAACCAGGGAGGGGATATTTACATAAGGATTATCTCCATAGTTTTTAGTAGGGGGATGGGGAAAATATAGGGAGTTAAATAATAATGTTAGTAGTTAATATGGAGATGACAAGAAAGCGCTAAGTTTCAGAGATCTTAGGCTTCAAAGGGGAAATAGAACCTTATAGAGAAAGTATGGATCCTCTTTGAGTGAAGCAGATCTTCACCCAGGCTAATGACATGGAAAATGATGAAACTAAGAGATATCAAGCAGATCTTGACCTCTTTTTTGGGAAATTAGTTAATGATTTGGGGAAGAGGAAGAAGGGAAGTTAGTTATGCCTGATTTGAGCTCCTTCATATGAAAACTGCCTAATGACTGTGACCTGAGTAGAGATGATACTTTAAAACATGGCAATGAACAGAAATCAAGATTCTGCAACCTTAAAACTACTTACCCAGCCTACTTACCTAACATTTTTTCTTCTTCTGGTTTGGGTGCATTTAGACTTGCAGACCCAACATTCCAGTTTTTTCTTTTTATGCCTTCCTATCTACAAACTACCCTTATTTCTTCCAAGGGCCCAGATTAAGCAGTTAGGCTCCTTTGATTCTCTACCTATCTAAGAATTTGCCAAGATTAAGCTGTTTGGACAGATTTTCATTCTCTATATTCTAAAACAGGAAATCGAAACCTAGGGAGACCAAGATTAAGCTGTTTGGACCTCCCTTTAGCTAAAAATTCTACAAAACTGGAATGATTCTTCAAAATTGGAATGCAGTAGATGAACTTTGAGTAGCATTCTTTCCTTGGTGACTGTTTAGCAAATATGGAGCATTGCAGCATGCAAAGTATGACATATTTGGCCTGTAAAAATGTCAATCACGAAATATGAGCAACCTGCTGCAGCAGGAGGCTAACATTCACTACCATATAACTTCTGAAAGTTAAGATCCTAGAGATAGTCACAAACTTGCAGTTTATCTTTCCACGTTCGTAATCCAACTCCATTTGTCTCCTAAAAATGAGAGGGTCTGCACCTGTCAGACATATGTTCTGTTATGAGAGGTCTATCATCCACAACCTTTGAGAAATGGTTTGGATCGGTTTCACTCCTAGTGAATCTCAACTTCATCAAAGAACTATCAATCCTCTCATACTACGCTTGAGGTGTTTTGCTTCAAGCCATAGAGGGATTTCTTCCACCTATATACATGAGATTCCCAATGATGAATCTCAAAGTCCTCGGGTTGTTCCAATCCTGTGGACCTGCTATATGAGGGGAATGGTCCCCTTGTAACATTTTCCTTCAGTACATTTCAGACATGTACCTTAATGCTCATTTTGAATTTAGGCATCCCTGTCAGCATCTGACACACAAACCTCCGATGTTGTGTCAATGGACATGGTCCCTAGTGGACTTCCTACAACTTGATACAACCCTAAACTCAAAAACATCTTTGAAAAATCTACGTACCTTTCCATCAATGAGTGCCACCCTGAAACCTTTGACTTCCATTTCGAGATGGACACCAGGTTCTTCTTACGATCAGATACATAAAAGATATTTTGTAAATGAATCGAGTTACCCCTATTCAATTTAGGGGTAACATTCCCTACACCCTTCCCAGGATAGGTGGTATCGGCTCCAAGTATAATCCCATGATTATCTATCCAATGAAGTGTCGCGGGTTCCTTGCTTTCTTTAAAAAGTCGACCATTTCTCGTTGATGAACTATATTACCTATCATTACCTTGAACCTGGAATGATTTGTTTATATTTATCAAGAGAAGTGTCTCTACCATTCAGACACTCCTTCGTATAATGGCTAAACTTATTGCAACCAAGGCATCTGCCTTTCTTTCCACCCTTAGATCTGAACTTGCCAATGAAGTGATCTTTATATGGGCCATCAGAAACTTCTGCAGCACCATTTTGATAATATTCTCTACTTTGTCTTCACCTCAGCACTCATACCATGTTAAGTTTTGTTATGTTCTATGTGAGGGAAATTTATTTAAATTTTCATAGTTAGCAATCACATATTAAAGTAAACTATAGATAGAACATAAATATAAATCATAGAAGACAAGCCAATACAAGAGGACACAAGATGTGGCACTAGCCAGGGACAAAACCCACAAAGTGGGGAAACCCTTGATCAATTCTTCTTTTATGTTCTTCAAAGTTCAGCAGAGAAAGTAAGAGAGGTAGTACATTTACGATAGAAGTCGACAATTTGAATTTTGAAATCACATGAGATCAGTTGAACACACATTTCTTCAACTGATTCTCTAAGGCTACTCCTTCACCTATCATAGTGCAATGTCTTGTCCACTTGTCGCACCTTACCATGTAGTACCATCATGCTGCATCACGCTGCTCATGATCTCATCACTATGCTACCCATACATCATGTCGTCCATGATCTACATCATGCCGCCGATGCATCATGCTGCTCATACATCATTCTATACTCCAATTCACTCTTGCATGTCATCGAGAGCCATATACTAGATCTCTAATGATCTTTTCCATCGCTGCTGAGATCCTCCTCATTTTAGCACCATTGAAGCCATCATTACGGATATCTTCACTGTTACTTCATATCGACATGATCCAATCGTTGTGATCTCTATGCTTTCATTGATGCACTAAGACAATCATTACATTATGTCAATGAGCTCTGCATTGAATTCATCATTGTGTGGACTGTTGCAATATACCTTTGTCATCGTTGTATATTTGTTGAGAAAGTGATTCTCATTAATGCTTTATTATGTAACCCTTGTCACTGTTATGCTACTGAGACTACATCATTCCTTTATCATTTGTTCCAAACAATATGATAAATCCTATAGAGCGGATCTGCTCCAATACTCACACAAAAGAATGTGAGATACCTCCTTCAGTTCATAGGTATGCTGAGACTCTTCTTCACTGTGATGACGTTATTCATTACTCCTGGCATTGAGGTTGTGACTACATCGAAACCCTAGGTGTAGTCAAACCCTATTGTGGCTCCTCTCTATGTGACTACAACTTCTTATCTCCATTGCAACGTATTCCATATCTACGTATGACCTGCGTATATGTTATGTAGAGTTGCTACATATGACAACGTATATGCGTATATAGAATTGCTGGATATGACAACATATATGTTACACGTACATCGTGTATAAAGTTCTGTGTATTATATGTCACCATGACTGTGCTTTAAATGTTGTGTATATGCATGACAACGTATAGAGGCATGCCAGCGTATAGAGGCTATGCTATAGTCTTCATTATATGTATGATAGTGTATGTTCCACTGATTCGTATCTGCAACAGTCTCCATTGTTGTGTGTGTATATGCATAAGTCTCCATTTTTGTGGGTTTATATGCATGAGTCTCCATTGTTGTGCATATATAGTATCTTCATGAACATGTAGCATCTAGGAGATTAGCTAGGGCATCATTTGTAACTATTGTACACTTAGCCCAACGTATCTTCATTAGTGTCTCTCCTTCACCAAAAACCCAAGATGTGGAGAGGAGGAGATCATGTGAAGAATGTGTGTAAAATGACTTCAAGTCTTCTCTTATTTATACTAAAATGTATATGATGAATGGACGTGAATATTGGCCTTCTGAGCCTACATAACATGCTGGCCAACTTGACAATTAGTCTTATAATACAAATAAATTCATAACTCCATAAATACTTATCAGAATCAGATGATACTTAGATCAATCCTACACCTCTCGATGAGAGGGATCCAATAAAAATATCAGCTACCATAAATAAGATGACCCACATGGAGTTTTGACCTAGTTGTCAATTTAACAATATGTATATGGAGAAATCTGCTGCTCAAAACACCTCTATTTGTTTTTCATATATAAGAAATATGAGTGAAGATACAAAGCTTTGTCTCACTAGAACAATTCCTATATAAGTATGCTCAACTCTCTCAGCTCACAAGCTAGCTCTTGGCCAACACTTAGCCAATTCTACATCTCTCCAAGGCCTGAATCTCTATGTGTAATTCCTAGGATGAATAAACTTTATTTAAAGGGAATTCATGCTTCAAAAACTATGCAATCCAAACATAGGATCAATCTCTAATGCATGCATGATATTTACACTCTAGTAAATAATACAACTGATAGTGCATTGTCCATGCACTCTAGTATCAACTGTGTCTTTGCAAGAATCATCATGCATGAGTTTCTGATGAGGGAATCATCAGTTAACGAGAGTGCCACTTGTGGATGCACTAGTCCACCAACTGACTATCAACTCTCTATTAGTTCCACAATAATTTTGGAACTAATTTAACTGAATTTGACTCAATAAAATTAGTGATCTAGTTTAAAACTCATACTAAACCCTTGAGACTTAGGGAGAACAATACATGACTTCTGAAAGACTTCCAACTCAAAGTTTCTAAGCTAATTAGGTTAATTAAACTTAATTAAGTATTTACAAGTTCCTATGAGAATAGAAATCGATTTTTAACTCTTAGTTTAATTCAAGGACAAATTAAACTAGAATTTCTTGTTCCCATTTCTAAACATGAAAATATAGTAATAAGCTTACCCCCACTTTCTTTGATGTATAGAGTAGGCTTTCCATCACATTTTTCAAAGCCATTGTCCATCAAGTAAGCATCAATTTTTCTATACCATGCACAAGGTGCTTGCTTCAACACATAAAGAGATTTATTCATCCTATGCACCTTGTCTTCTTGGCCTTCTACCTCATACTTAGGTGGATGCACAACATATACTTCCTCTTTTAGCACTCCATTCAAGAACATTGACTTCATGTCCATTTGATACACTTTCAATTTATATTGCATGACAATTTCCAATATTGCACGCATTGTCTCCATCCATGACAATTGGCATGAATGTGTCTGCATAATCTCTTCCACGTTGTTTCTTGTATCCTTTGACAACTAGCCTTGATTTATGGCTTTTGATACTTCCTTTAGCATTGGTATTGGTCTTATAAACCCATTTCACTCTAATGAATTACTTTCCTTGTGGAAGGTCCACCAACTCCAATGTGTTATTATTTTCTGTTGCTTCTAATTTTTCATCCATTGTCGCTAGCCATTTTTTTCTTTGAAAGCACCCTACAAATGGATTGGGTCATCTACATGAAAGAATAATGCACATAACAAATTTAGAATTGTGCTACTATTAACTACATTATGCTCATAAAATTCACTTAAATTTATGAATTTTTGTCTTCTTATGCTTGTGAAATATCCACTTGGTATGTCACTTGATGTTGCGCTTGACGTAGATGACATTGCAAGTCCTTTTAGTGTCCTTGGAGTAGTATTTTCTTGATGGAAATACATTTTCCTATTATTTGTTGATGGTGTTATTGTCAACTACTTTTTTGAGCTTGAATAGATGTAGGAGGAGTCACCATTTAGGAATTAGTTGTTGCAGTCAATTCCTCTTTATCTTCATATGGTATACATTTTTTCACATTGAATGTTTTCTCCAAACTTCCATTCCCACACTTCCTCTTCTACGAACTACACATCTCTTCTAATTATAACCTCCTTTGTTACTAGATTCTAAAGCTTGTATGCATTGGATTTATCACTATATCCAACAAATATGAATTTCTCCCCCTTGCTATCTAACTTCTTCCTTAATTCATCTGGGACATGTGCATAAGGCACACATCCAAACACTCTCATCTGAGTGACACTATGCTTTCTTTCGCTCCATGCCTCTTCAGGGACCATATTCTTGACACTTTTGGTTTACATCTATTAATCATATATGTTGCACAAGTGACAGCCCAATAGTCATTTGGTAAATGCTTTGCCTTCAATGTAGTCGTTGTCATTTCCATAATGGTCATATTTTTCCTTTCTATGCCACCATTTTTCTGCGGTGTATACCTTGTTTTAAATATCTTTTTAAATTCCATGGTCCCTGTAAAAAGGAAGGATGTCATATGAGATGTATTCACCACCTTTGTCTGTCCTTGAAACATTCATGTAGTGTCCATCTTGCTTCTCAAGAAGAGCTTTGTATTGGAGAAAGTACTCAAACACTTCATTTCTTTTGACTTAAGAAGTAGACCCATGTCTTCCTTGCATAGTCATCTATGAATGTTCAAATATAATGGCTGCCACTAGTTGATGGTGTCTACATTGGTCCACATAAATATGAATGGACAATTTCTAATGGTGCCCTTGCCCTTATTGACTTTCCTACTCGAAATGATTCTCTATGTTGTTTTCCAAAGATGCATCCTTGACATAGGTTGCTCAGTTTTTCTATTAGTGGAAATCCATTCACCATGCCTTTCCTATGAGAAAAACTCAAAACTCCAAAATTAAGATGATAGAACATCAAATTTCGTAACCAGTTTCCATCCTTGACCTCTGCTTGAAAATTTATTTGAGTGATAACTGCAACTTTTCTTTCATCCTTTTGTGAAGTCATTTGCAGTTGTGCTTTTGCACCTTCTTCCTTCAAATATGGTTTTATCTTTAGACACAAAATTCTATTTCTTTCCATATTAAATTTTGCAATTAACTATTTTCTTGGAGACTAATCCAAAATTGTGTACTCTCCATTTTTTGAAAATACATTGTAGTCATTTTTCATGAATTATCCAACTCTTATGAAGTTATGATCCAAATTAGGGAAAAAATAAACATCTGAAATGTACTTATTCTCCCCTGTCTTTGTTAGAATGTTGACTATTCTATTGCCCATGAGAAAGACTTTTTTTATCATTTCCTAATGTCACTTTAGATTTCACGCTTTGATCTAGATTGGAAAACATTTCTATGTTCCCTGTCATGTGATTGCTACATGTTGAATCGAAAAACCATACATCCTTTTGTTTTTATTGTGCTATTTTACGAGCTAAAAACATGTTATCTTGGTTATGATTTTATTTTGTAAAACTTCCATTTGGTTTTTTTCGAAGATCATGTTGTTTCTTTCTACATTCATTAGCATCAGGTCCATAATTTTTGCAATAATGACATTGAACTTGAGATATATCATAACTTTGAACTTGTGGTTGATTTTGGTTTGGACCTTGACTTGGATTTTCATTGCTGCCCCTTCGACTTGAGCTTGAAGGGTTGCATATTCCACCTACGTGTGGGATTCTTCCTCTTCCTCTAGCATTTGATCTTCCTCTACCTCCACCTTGAAAAATCGAGACTTGTGTCTTGAAGACATGCTCCAATAAGGAGTTTGTTTCTCTATTAAATCTATGTCCATGAGAAATCAATGGTGCTTGAAGTTCATGCACTAAAAATTTTGAGATATATTTTATCTCTTCTATGGTTACAAAAATAGGGTCAAATCTTGCTGGCAAACTTCTCAAAATTTTCTCAACTATTATCCTTTCTTCATGTGTATCTTCGTGACACATTATTTGAGTAATTAATTGTGTAAAAAATGAGTTTATATTCTCAGTCTGTTTCATACAAATTGTCTCAAAATATATTTTTAGCAGTTGTAGCTTTTCTTTCTTCACTTTTTCCATGCCTTGATAGGCATTTTGGAGGATATCCCATCCTTGTTTGTAATTTGTTGTTACTATAATCCTTAGGAAAATACTTTCATGAACTGATTGAAAGAACTAGAAAAGGCCTTTTGAATCCTTCTTCATATTGTTCCTTAGCAAAACATTTTCTACTATTGTCAAAGCATTGTATGTTGTTGCATCTATTGATCCTTGGAACCCATTCTCCACCAAATCCCAAATATCTTGAGAATAAAACAAAGTGTTCATTGTAATAGCTCACTAATCATAATATTTTTCATTAAATTGAGGTATTTGAGAATTAGTCAAGATTTCTCTTCATGTTTCCATTTCTAATTGTAAAAAAAAAAAAAAAACTTTCTCTCTGTTGGTAAATATGCTCCAAAAGAATTTCATTCGAAATAACATTTAACACTTATTAATTCCTTGCGATAAAAATTTACTTTGTTACTCCTTGCTGGACCTACTCTGATACCACATGAAAGATGAGGAAGAGGGGTTTATTTATGATAATAGTCGGGGAGGTTAATTGACACAATTGGCTAGTGCAATGAAACAATGTTAAAAGCTCAAAATTTTATGCACATCAAAACAGGGTAAAAATACTTATATTTTCAAATACATGAATATGAATTCACATAATAATATGGAAGACATAGCTCCTTCACCAAGTAAAATGAGTTCTTATGGATATTTACATTTCACTAGTTGTTGTAAAGTAACTCACTATAAATCCCAGTAAGTGATTGTTTCAGATGGCCACCGAAAATTACTCCATGATTTTCTCCACTCACCTATCAAGATTACATCCGCAACTAAACAAAAAAATTATACTTCTATATTCAAACATACATTTTTTATATTTTAATCAATGACAAGTCAAAAAATTAAAGTATAGGATGGCCACTTGTACTAAGAAAATATTTTTTCGAACTTGTAGATGTTGCAGAGTACATATACCAGCTGTGAAATAAAATTTTGGACCATACCATTTACCAACCCTGCATTAAATGTTCATTTTTTAGTTATTTCATTTGTTGTGGAATGAGGAATTTGTACTCCATTCAAATTTTCATTTACGTTCTTGTCCTTGAGCCTAGAAATAAAATCTATAACCTACAATAAAAATATACTTGCTTAATTTACTTATGTAACAAAAGTATGCTTGTTGTCACTTTAAAAACTATGGTGGTTGGGATTAATTTGTTTCAACATAATTCAACCATTTACATAATGGAAATTAGTTCCAAACTTATTTTAAGAATTCATGCAACTAAATATTAAAAGAAAAATATTAGCGAACAAGGGAGATGGAATCACTAGTATGATTATAAAAAATTTGGAACATAGGAATGGTTGGGAGTTGTCAGTTTTCCTCTTGTCATTAAAAGGAAGGTGTCATGGTTGGAGGGTTTGAAAAGCAGTTGTTTTCAAGAAATAATCTTTTGCTGGGCCATTTTCATAACCACTGATGGTTGCAAGAGTTATGAGCTTGGAAAGGCACTGAGGTTGTATTTGGCTTGGTTGTTTCCAATGATCTCTTAGGGAAAACTATAGATCATAGTTTCCGAAGGTTTTTGGATAGAAAAACACATCAAGGGTTTTTATTTTTTATTTTTTAGGAGAAGTCACTACCATTTTAAAGAGATTTATGGGCATATGTTTGTGTATGCAAATGTTTTCTCCTTGATTTACTACCAGTTTGTAGCCTGTGAGCCACCACTAAGTGACTACCATTCTTGAAATTTATGTTCATGACTATTGTTTGCTAACAATTGCTACTTAGGCATGAATATCACCATAATTCGCATAAAAAATGATGTCATATTCTTTATCTCTCATATGGAATGGGATGAGTAGTCCATCTGAGATGAGCAACACATCACTAAGATAAATCAAAGGGCTAAGAGTCTTGTTGGGGTAAGAGATTCCAAGAGTTAAAAAGATAAGTAATGTACCCTAAAATTTTTCAACAAAAAATGCATATATTCTTTGTTTGTGTTAAAAGATAAAAAAATATAATATTCTATTGGATAAGAAATATATTTTCTTTCCACAAAAACTCTTTTGTTTGATTTCTTGGGTAAAATATACACTTGCATGTAGTAACAAAATAATTTTCTTAAAATATAAATATATATATATTTGCATGATGTAAAATAATGTTTTTCTTGGAATAAGAAATATACCCCATGTAGTAAAAGGATAATTTCTTAGAGAAGAAAATTATATATAGTTGCATTAGAACAAATCAACAACTATTTGTGTTCACATTTCTTTAAAAGAATATATGACTCTTTTTTATTAGTATTGAAAATTAGTTATTATATATATATTTTATCTATATATTATATATTATATATATATTAATATTATTTATATATATAAAAGAAAACTAGTTGCTAGTTATATGAATTCTAAAAAAAAATATATGTTTGTATGCAAAAAAATAGTTGTTGTGCATTTAATTTCTTGGAAAAGAAAAATATAAGTTTTCCTGTAAGAGAAATAAATACTATGTATTTGAGTTCTTGAAAAGAATACATGAAACCCTACATACAAAAAGATAAAGAAGCCATAGAAAACTAGCAATTGGTCAGATTTCTTGGAAAGTAAGTGTGTTTTAATAATTATTGTAATAGTTTCCTTGAAAGGAATTTGTGCACATAATTAATAATTATTGTTTTAATTTATTGTAAAGAAAATTTTGCAGATAACTAATAACTATTGTATTGGTTCCTTGGAAGGAATTTCACACATTAATAATAGCTAATTTATTAACTCTTGAAAAGAAAGGAACATGTTCTTGCATGTGTTAATTATGTTAAAAAATCTTGGAAATACTGCCGCGATTCTTGTATGCATGAGTATATATATAATATATATTTGTTGTGGAATTCTTGCAAATTATTTATGGCTTTTCTTTGTGGAAAATAATTAAATTATCTGATTCCTTGTCCTTGGAAAGGGTTACATGTGAGCCTTGCACATCCAAGGAATAACTATTTTCCTATATCTATCGGAAAAAAAAATGCATTTACATAAACAAAAGATTGGTTAATTATGGTAAATTTCTTCATGTAGAGAAGAATGTTGATATTGTGAAAAAATAAAAATAAAATCTTTATGTATAAATAAGAATCTTTATTCATATAAACATTATTTTTTGTATTAAATTCCTTTTCGAAAAGAAGTATGTATTTTTTTACATGAAAAGAAAAACTAATGATGGTAGAATTCTACAGAAAGAAATATGTGTTGCATGCACTAAAATAATAGTTGATTGAGATAGAATTCATTAAAAGAAATGAATTTTACATGAATGGAAAGGAAAATTATTGAGATAGATTTCTTGGCAAGATGTGTACTTTTCATGCATGGAAAGAATGGCTATCATGTTAAATTCTCATGGAAAACATTATGTTATGTTAGTTCTTTTGCTAAAAGTTCATGCAAATTGCATGTATAATAATAACACATATTATATTAATTATTTGAAGAAATATTACATAATTGCATATAAAAAGGAAAAAGTAAGGGGCTAGTTTCTTTTGAATAAACCGTAATTAATTGCATGCATTACTATGGAACTAGTTTTTATTTTTGATAGGGTATTTGGTTGCGGGCCCTAAGATGATGGTTCTTGTGATAGTTCTCTTGAAACATTGTTATGCATTTGTATGCAAGATTATGTTGGTTTCCTTTCAACAAAATATTATGTATTTGCTTGAAGGAACGATAACTATTGTGAAAAGTTTATGTGTTCGCATGAAAAAGCATAGGCCAAGTGCTAGTTTTCCTTTTAAAATAATAAGGATAGTTGTAGTCGCTTTGTTTGGAAAAGAATGTGGATTTATGTGTGAAGTGAATAATTGTTGATGTGGTAATTATCTATAGACATGCTTTGAAAATTAGTGTTTTTAATTAATGCATGGGTAGTACTGTTAAAATAGGCATGTCATGATATTTTGTTTATAACTTATGAATGCACATGAATAAATGTTGAAGCATCACTAATACAATTTTGTTATTGGTCTGATCACTATTTTATATACTTGTGATATAAGTATTATGATAGTACTAGTAGTAGGAAAAGACTATGACATATGTGAAACACAGATTGTTTTTAATATTATGTGAGATGATAAACGAGTGGTCTATGCAGAGTGAAGGAATGTTAGTTGTAGCATAATCCACTGATGGGAAGAACCAATTTTCCATCACTTAATGTTCAAGTATTTGTGTGTAAATGATATCATGATGATTGTAATAACTTATAGCTAGTTATGATTGTAATATTTATGAAAATGGTTAAAGTATGAACTGCCTTATAACCATTGCTGGTTTTCACCCTACGGGGTTTCTAAGGTATATCACTGTTCAATGATGTGATTAACTATGGTGACATTATTATGATGTTTTTGCCTTAGATGACGTGGTATTTTCATTATCAAGTATGAGATTAACTAACCTAGCTAATGAAATCATGAAAATGATGCAAGTTTACATTAAGAAGTTTATGATAATATGCTACCATAGAGGATGTCATGTTATGTGATTTACTATTACATTCCTATTTTTTTGTGCGAATAAGATATAATATATTACTGCATGAAAACTTTATTACAAAAGGTTGGATTTTGTGAGAAAAACTCTACAGCAGAACAGCCAACAACACAGGTATTCCTGGCTATTGGCGATTAGAGGCAGGAATGAATGCAGATCATGGGAGGTACCAGAGGTAGGTGAGGGAGGTTGTACCAAAAGAGGATGATAGGAAGGATGAATGGTGCCCCGTAGGGGATACAAAGGTTTTGATAGCTCTTTTGGCATGATTTTCATTGTGATTGTGACACAGGGAAGATTTCCCTTAGTACTTCTTCTTGCTGAGCAACTTCTTTCATAATTCTTGAGACTAGAGATATGAAAGAAGTTAGTGCATGTTATTATGATTTTCCTTTTCATTGATGGCCTCACATTGTTGGCGTATCCTATCATGATCTAGCTTAATCTAGGCCTACGAACGTAGATAGTAGTTTCCTTCTGTACCTTCATTTTCTAGCCTTTCATCCAAGCCATTCCCATTGCATCCTACTGCCTAGAAATGAAGCCTGATCACCCTCTTTATGTGGCCTTTTATTATTTAGAGGATTCTGTTTAGGCACCAGTTGTATGACACCTTGCTAGCTTCCATGTCTTGTTGTAATTTACGGTTGGCCTTAGTTTATAGCATTGAGTCCCCATCGATGATTATGGGTCCAAAGTTGTGGAGTTTGGCAATGGTCAACCCTTCTTCTAGGTCCTGTAATTTTGCTGTGTTGTTGGTAATGTTCCCAAAATTTCCCATATAGATCCATACGATTTCCCCATGCAATTTTTGGAAGACACCCCCGAAACCTACCCTGTCTGGGTTACCTTTTGTTGCCCCGTCATAGTTTAGTTTGAGATTGCCTATCTCCAGGGGAGACCAGTGGTCTACATTTCCTCGATTTCCCAAAATTCTTGAGGCCTTGGAGTGCTAGGTGAGATGAAGATCTAGGAAGGTAAAAATATGTAGTTCTGAACTGTTGGTAAGGTCACTAGGGCATTAAAGAGTGGAACAAGCCACTATTTCTTAGATAGTTTTCTTGACTATGTATAGAACAACTTCTTCCTGATTGTGGATTCCTCTGAAAAATCTTGTATTCCTCTCCTTCCACAGAGCCCAACAACTAATACTTGGTATAAGGTTCCACACTCTATTAAGTAGAGGATTAGGGGAAATGAAGGATCTCCAATTTTCAATGGTATTGAAAATGGAGGATATATCCCTATCTGAAACCTTGAAAACTAAATAGACCTAGTTACGCAACTTGTTCATGAAGGGGCACTCATTCAACAAATGGTTATTTGTTTCTTCCTTTTGCTTACAAATATTGAATCTAGAGGGGCTAATGAACCCTTTCTTCCTTAAGTTGTCCCAGGTTAGAATTGTTTTTTGTGCATGAGGAGCCATAAAAAAAGGGTGATTTTTGGCTAGTATTTCCTTTCCCATAGTGTCTACCATTTTTGCTTCGTCTGATGTTGGTAATGGAATGCAATGTAGCTGTAAGATTTATTTAAGTTGAAGTTCCTGATGGGATTATTCCACCATCTGATCTTTTCCTCAATGATTTCAACTTGAATTTGTCTTTTCTAGAGTTTGCCTGAAAGCTCTTGCCACTCTAGAGGGTTAGGTGGGAGTTCCCAATCTTTTTCGTCTAACAATCCCCTCTAGTTGTCACTGCCATTACTTGGTTTCTAGTATTGGTTGACCATGCTCTTGCCCTTTTTTTGCATACATATCTAGATCTATCTTACCTCCCAAGAAACTTCTTTGTCCCCATTATCCACCTACCAAAAATTGTGATTCTGTATGACTGTTCTGTTGTTCCAAACCCAGTTCCATATGGCAAAGCCCTTAATTTTCCCATTGAGCCTGATGAGATGTTCATGTGAGTGGGTAGGAACATATTTCACTTTCCAGATGATGCCCCAAGGGGAGCCTGGGTTTGTAATCCATCACCACAATGTTTTGTTTCCCATGATGTTTCCCTAAGAGCTTTTCCGGGTTTACACAATTTGTCCCAAGCCAGTAATGCCCACTTCTACTTCTTTTTCAAGCCTCTCCATAGGAAATTCCTATATAGGTTTTTGAGAGTGCTGGAGATGGATTTGGGGTCCGTAAGGGAAAAGTAAAAATATTGGGGTATGGCATGTAACACAGACTTGAATAGAACTAAACGACCTGCCAAATATAGAGATATGAATGTCGAATTGCAAATATTTTTTCCATTTTGGTGATAAGATCTTCCCAAGTTGAATGAGCGAAGGGCTTGTCAGTAAGAGGGACACCGAGGTATTTTGAAGGGAGGTTGCATCTCTGAAGTTCCATTATTTTGGAAATGTTCCTTTGGATGACTAGAGGGGTGTTAAAGAAAAACTAGTTGGAATTTTCTTGGTTTATACAGGTGCCAAAAGAAAGAGAGAGACCTGAGAGGATGGCTTTAAATGATTGGGCTTCTTTGAATTTGGGGAGGCCCATTAACAAGCTATCATCAATGATTTGTTGATGAGTGGAGGGAGGAGAAGAGTTATAAAGCTTCAGGCCAGAGAGGGCATTGGTGGAAGAGGTAGTTGTGATGGATCTGATGAGGCCCTCTGCCATTATGACAAAAAGGAAGGGAGAAATAGGACCCCCTTGAAGGATGCCTCTAGATGGGATGAATGGTTGAGATGGCAATCCATTTAAGAGATTCGAGAAGAAAGCCCCTGAGACAATCACCATAATCCATTTAATGAAATCCTTATGAAAACAAAAAGTTGTAAGGACTTCTTTCATGTATTCCCAACTGACTTTATCGAAAGCTTTAGACACATCCAATTGCATCATCATTCTAGGATTCCTCTAAAGTTTAATAGAACGTATTAATTCATGAGAGAGGATGATGCTATCCATGACTTGCCTCCCTTGCACATAACCAATTTTGTATTGGGAAATAAAAAGAGGTAGGATGATTTTTATTTTGTTGGCCAAGGCTTTTGGGAATATCTTGTATATGACATTTCAGACGACTATATGATGAAACTTGTCTAGGGTTTAAGCGCCTTCATCCTTGGGAATTATGGTTAGAAAGGTGGAATTAAGAGATTTTAAAATAGATTTTTGAATTCTTGACTCCTCCACCAAGGCATGAACCTGACCTTTTATCATAAGCCAATAGGCTTTGTAGAATTCTATGGTAAACCCATCTAGAATTGGTGCTTTACCTTTGGACATAGTCATAACAACTTCCTCCACCTTTCGCATTGAAACTTTCCTCAATAAATTTTTATTGTGATCCTTGGTGAGGATAGTCGGGATGTTGTTGGTTATAACTTAAATGGCCCTTGCTCGTCTAGTCCTGGGCTCTGATAGGAGAGTGTTGGAGTAATTATTTAGTTCATCTGCCATGTCCTCATGAGAGTGGATAAGTTTTCCCTCTCTATTTTTTAGGGCCAATACCCTATTATGTCTTCTTTGTTGTATCATCGAATGGTGAAAGAAAATTTATTTCCTTTCCCCACACTTTAGCGAGTTAATGCAGGATTTTTGATGCCAAAGTCTCTCTTCTTGAGAGACCCTTTCATCTCAAATTTTTCAAAGATTGAGATCTTCCTATTTCCTTTGTTTAGTGATGCCCTCATTAATGATTTTTGCTGGAGGATTTCCTTTTAATTTTCTAGGTTCCTTTTGTCAGTGATGATGTTTTCAAAAGTTTCCTTCTTCCATAGTTTGATCTCATTTTTGATGGATTTCAATTTCTATTGGAATTTATATATCTTATTTCCAGTTTGGGGCATTGGTTTACTCCACCATTCTTTACTTTTCTCCATGAAATCTGGGTGCTCCAACCAAAAATATTTGAATATGAAGGTTCCATTCTTCAACCTAGGGGAAATGTGAACCTGCAAGGATATAGACCAATGGTCGAATCCTGATTGAGGGAGAATTATTTCCTCTCTTTCCCATGAGGTGAGATATATCTCTTTTGAAAGAAGGAATAGGTGAAGCCTAAAGGCAATTTTTCTATATCCCCCTCTTCTCTTATTCCAAGTGAAAATTCCATTTCTTGTAGGGATGTTAATTATACTAAAGCCTTCGATGGTGGAATGGAAGGCCTCAATGTCCTTATCATGTTTTCTTATGCCTCCCTTATTTTTTCCTGGGGTTTATCACCATGTTGAGGTTTCCAACAATTTTGAAAGGCAGGTGGATGGAATCAAGGAGTTTAGATATGCTCTACAACATTTTTATTCGTTCCACCACTCTATCTGGAGCGTATATATTGGCTACATATATGCTATCATTCACCCTAATGATTTTCAAAACTGTGGTGATGGAGTGTTTTGTGGAGACAGAGGAGAATAGATCATACTGAGAGATTTTTCACATGGTCATGATTCTCCCTGTTGATCTGATGGCCAAGTTCACGGTGTAACTTTCTTGCTCGAAACAATTTTTTTGAAGGAGGGTGAGGTGAGCCATGTCAAGTTTGTTTTATTAAATTAAAATAATATCTAGTTTATCAACTAGGAGTTTTTTTCAAGACTTGTTTCTTTCTAGGACCATTGAGTCCTCTAATATTCCAAGAGATGAAATTCATTGGTAAAGAGTGGGAGTTAGGACTAGGGCCTTTACCTTTCCTTCATTAATGAGTCTAGTGCCAAGTTCTTGAAGAAGGTGTCTACTTTCTTTCCTTCCTCTTTTCCAACTTGGGCCTCGTAGGATGTATTTTCCTACTTCCATGTTTGCCAAAATACTATTAACTGCGATGTTTTCAGGTGGTGTTTGACTTGAGATTTGATTTAATTCCTTTTGAAGGAGGTAGGCTCCTTCAATTTTTTGGATTTAGTCTTCTGGTATTGCAGCTAGATCATTTTTCCTCCATTCCTCTACTACTGATAAGAAGTCAACTCCTTCCAATGCTTCTTATATTGTGTTTTCCTCTAGGGTAGAGTCCACTAGTAGTTATTCCATTTCTATGTCTTCTTATAAATTATCATCTTCCTTGTTGTTGTGATCCAACTAATGATCCTCTTGAATGTGGTTTGCTGCATTTTTCTTATCCTCTTTGGCCTCCTCATCATTTGAGCTACTTTACAGTGCTTGTTATTGCAAATTATTCTGAGCTTCAAATTTGTTTTAGCCAACTTCCTGGTGTTGTTCTATATTTGCGTTAGTTTTCCTACTATTTTTATTCCTTGTGATTACTCTGGTAAAACCCTGTTCATCCTTTTTCTTGCTAACCTACTCATTGCTTTAAGGAATTTTATTTTGGAGATGGTCCCTATAGAGGTGTCCATGCTCACGACATTTTCTACACCAAAATGTGATGTGTTAATATTTATTTCTCTTGAGCTATACTTCATCCTTGAATATTAGTTTTATGGCTTCCAGAAGCGCTCCAGAGACATCGATGTAAACACATATTTTGGCATATGAAACATAATGTCTGCTTCATGTGGCCCCAGACAATTTTACATATTCACCTAGTTGGTCTCCAATGCCTTTAAGGACAGAAGGATCCCAATAATCAATCGGCACATAGTAGATGTGAACCCAAACCGGGACCCTAGTGAAGTCACATTGCTCAGGAGTGAAGTTTTCTTTCTAGAATCTCATATACAGTTCTGTAGAGTTAAAGAAGTAGGGTCCTTCCACAAATATCCTCTCTCTATCTTCTAAAAGATTGAAAATGACTATAAAGAACCCCTTTGAACCTAGTTGTAGTCTTATTTCTCTCTTTGGTTTCCATTTGGCTTGATTCCACCAATTTAGTGCTTTCTCTATGGGCTAGCTTCCCATAAATTTTGATATTACTACATGCTATTGCATATAGTCTCTATAAATAGCTACCCCGGGTCTTGGATTTCTAGCTCCAGGATTTTTTTGGCTTTTGGGTTGTAGTTTCTTCTTGGTTTTGTTCTTTCCTTTTGCAACTGTCCCTCTATGGTTTCTACCTCCCTAGTTGTTGAAGTATTTGCATAGGTAGTGCCTGTGGTAGCTTGAGCCTCTAAAATTTTTCCTTTCTCCTTCCGTTTAGCCCTTACTTCAAGGTTCATTCTAGAGGAGTGAAAGGATGTGCATGAAGATATCTTGGTGAGAAAAGACCCCTATGGTCATCCATTGACAAATTCGTGAAAAGAGGGGTCCTCAGGGCCATCATCTGACTCCTCCATGGAAGAAGGAGAGGTGAGGAAAAGCCCAAGTAGTTGAACATCTTGGCTCTCCGAGGGTAGCCACCTAGGTAGTAGAGGGATACTAGATCTAGAGCTTCAGTGATTCAGAGTTGCCGCCACTAAAAATTCCATTCTCACGTCTTACATTCCTAAAATTTACTCTATGTAATGATGAAGAATTTATCTAATAACTAAAAAAGTAATATAGAATAAGTAATTCATAAAGTTACATCATGATAAATTCTGCAAAATTTTTCTAATCCTATGTGTTTTCATGCAAGGTTTACTAGTGGATCTTACACATGGTTTGAGGTTTATTCTTCACTTAATTTTGTGTAGAAACTATAATTCTAATATATGTAATTCCAAATATAGAAGAAAACAATATTAATTTTCTTCCTCCTTTAATGGATGGAGACATACCAAACATAGAAATAGGGATGTACCTGATGTGTTGATGTGTCAGGATTGCATCTATACTCTCAAATTTTCAAGATCTCTATCTGACAATGAGGTTTATTGTAGAATTGAGGCTTCTGTGATCCATGTCAAAATTACGAGAGATTCTTCAGCATAAATCACATAAAATTTCATTTGTCGACGCATTTCGAACCAACTAGTGTGGTTCATCGTCAGGACAACCACACTAGTCATCTTGGTTAGATTCAACCTGAAATGAGGTTTATTATCATGCATTCAGTAATGAATTTAGTGGCGTCCAAATTTTTTGGGAAGAGTTTACATGGCAATAGGAGTTCCAAAGCATTGATGAGTAGAAAAAAATGTATTGATCAACTAGACTCTTTGTGCTTGCCTTCACTCTTAGAGTGCCCTTGGAGTAGAACTATAGATAATGATCAAGAAATAAGATCCTCTTAAAGGGTTTCTGGTAGTTGTAGAAAGGTTCTTGATGTTTCTTACTTCTCCATATCAGTGGAAACTAAGGCTAATTTATTGGAATTCATCTCGGTTAGATTCAACATGACAACACCTCAAATTATCCAAATTTTTCTAATCAGCCATCATAGCTTGTTGGACTCATGAATGAGTCTTCATATATTCATAATATCATGCTTGTATCCAATATTAGACGTGATGAAGTTAGTGCAATGTTGGAACAATAGTCATGGATTCAGTAGCTGCAAGTTTTGCAACCTCCTATATTATTCTCTCCACATATGCTTTTACCATCTAACTCACCAAACCTTGGATTTCAACATATGCATTTTTTCCCACTTCACACTCTTAAAACATTGTTTCAAAATCCCTTGTTGGCCATTTTGCAAGAATTCCAATGGATCCATTTTCTAGAACTTGTTTAAAAAATAAAAAATTATACAATAATAGTACCATGGGAGCTAATGACTATGTTAATAACTTTCAATGTACCAAAGATGGATGCCCTAAAAATATATTGCCTTGGGCTATTTAGGAGAACGATGGGGCTATGTGTTTGAGCACATACATCAATGATAAACTAAATCATGTTGTCTATAATCAATTGGATATACCACTTGATCAAATAGATTCATATGCAACTCCTCTAGTGGAATTTCCTTGTTGAATATCAGAGAGTATTTATTTTAGTGACATCTTTCGAAAGAATTTGCTATATATGTATGATGCATTTCTTGTTACACAATTTGATATGAGGCCAATAAAACTAGACGGATAGTACATTTAATAAATATATAGTTTTAGGAGATGATGTTATGGAAAGGAAGAGAACCATCTAAATTTCTTAGCATCTATTTTATATGGTAAGGGTTAATAAATTTAGGTGAAGGTTTTGGTTCTCCTTTTCTTACAAATTAGAATTGAAGAACAAATTCAAACTAAATGAGAACACATTTGGTTCTTTAGTGCATGACATCTTTTTATTATTTAAAAGGGGGAGAGAGTTTTAAGTTCTTTGTAGATGAGATGATTCTTATAAATTTTGAGCTCCTTCTGAATGTTAAACTTTTATGAAGATTGTGAAGAAATCTGACAGGTGTCTCAAGCTCCACCTAGAAGATAATATTTATATTTATATTGACATAGTTATTCATCAAAAAAGTAACACAACAATCACACATGTCACAGAAATTACTTTTGTATATTAGTGTTACGTTCAAATCTACTCTCAAATTTCACATGCTATCCTTGTTGAACTTTATTAAAAATAGCTATAATTAGCACAACCATACCCATAAATGTGATTGATATAAGCCAATAGGCGTATATATAAGTAGGTAGACATTGATATATCAACAATATTACTAATTATTAAGCATATCGTAGGGATTTAATGTTAATATTAACATTAATATTAATTATTATATAATTATGATAATTATATAAATAAGCATAACTTAATATTCAACCAAGTAAATAACTATCAATTAACAATGAAATATTAGTGTATATTAATGTTAATATCATTAATATTATGATTAATGATGTTAATCAACATGTCTGCATGCTAATATTAATATAATTAATACTGTTAAACATCAGCAACACTCCACTATATATATTACGAACCCTATATATTAAAAATAATATATATCATAAACTTATATATCAAATGGTATATATGATAAAATCATATATATTAGAAAACATAATATTAAAAACCCTATATTAAATCCTAATATAAACCTTAATACTAAATCCTAACAATATAAACCCTATATATTAAACACCGTCTATTATAAACTGAATATCATAAACTTTGATATTAATAAACACTATATTATAAAATGAATATTATATGCCCTAATATTAAACCCAATATTATAAATCTTGACAATAAACCTTAATATTAAATCCTTACATTATAAACCCTATATATTAAACACCCTATATTATAAATGTAATATGATAAATCATAATATAAACTCAATATTATAAATCCCATATATTAAACCAATATGAACCCTAATATATTAAATCCATCATATTGATTATGGTCAACTATTTAAACATCAAGTATAAAGGTTAAGTCTATTTTCCATATGTTTGACCAATGTTGTTGATTATGTTTGGTTATTAATATTAATCAATAGCATTAACAAGAAATAACTTGTCACCAAAGTTCAAGTGTGTTGAGTGTTAAACATAGCCAAACATTGTCAAACATATTCAACCACATTAGTAAATGTGGTTAACTAATTTTGTAATATCTTATTGCGACATTACAAAATTTCAATACAATGTAATATTGCAGCAATGTTTGTCACAACGTGACAATGCTTGTGAGATTTTGACATTAAATAAATTCTTGTCATAATGTGACACTTGATAAAGTTATAAACTCTAATATTGTATTATAACTCTAATATTAAACACAATATTAAACTCTAATACTAAACCAAATTTTATAAACTCTAATATTAAACTCAATATTCTAAACCCTAACATTAAAGTGAATATTATAAACCATAATATTCAAAATATTATATTATAAAGCTAATATTAAACACCCTATATTGTAAACCATAACATTATAATCCATATATTATAAATCCTATTTATTAAAATTTAATTTCAAACCTAATATTATACACCATAATATTGGTCATGGTAAATAATTTAAACATAAAGAATAAAGGTTAATTATTTTTTACTATGTTTAAATAATATGGTTGATTATGTTTGAATATTAATATTAATCAGTAATATTAATTGATTCACTAAAGTTGAATAGTGTTGAGTTTCAAACATAGTCAAACATTTTTAAACATAGTTAACCACATTACTAAATGTGGTTAACTAATTTTCTAATGTCGTATTATGATGTTGAATGAATTGCAATGTAATCTAACATTGTGATAATTTGTGTAACAATGGAACAATGTTTGTGAGATTTTGATGTTCAATATGTTAGGACCTAAATCTACCTCAGGTTGAAAAAGGCAGGTCTAGGGTAACATCAAACCATGCTTAACCTGGTAGCTAGCCCTACCAGCTCGAGAGAGGGCTCTCTCCTTGTCAATCTCAATGAAAATATGGCAATTGAGGCTCGAGATGACTGATATGAATACTAATTTTAGGCTAGGTATGTTTTCTCAGAGGAATTTGATTGATTTTAATGATTGGTTGCTGGATCAAATGAGGAAGGCAGCTTTGGGTCCGGGAAATCAACACAAATTTGTAGAGGTTTCTGTGGGGCGAGGTAGGCAATTGTTTTAGCACTTTGAAATGAATGTGATGGTGAGTCTAAAGACCGGTGAGGATTTGGAGAGGGCATGCAAGTTTCACGAATCCTCTTCAGATAGTATAAAACATGTAAAACTAAATAAACCTTAAGGCAGAGCACTGAAACACCAATTGATTCTACCTTTTACACTTGATTCATTTAGTTATGCAGAATAAGAGAGATGATGGCACACATAAATATAATATCAACTGAATTATAGAGAAGAAAATAATGCTAAATCACATTACCACAAGAATCCCACAAAATGCTACAAAACCCTGGTTTATTTCCTTCCCAAACTGCAAAAATGATGTACAATAATGCTCAATGCATCCACAAGGGTCGAACCTCGACAAATGACTAAGAAAGTACAAGATATAGGAATAAAACCACCTATTCTAGCCATTAGGGTCAAATCCATTAGTCAAGGAGTTGTTTCAACAACATCTAAACTAAGAACTACAAAATAGGCAGTGGAACAACTTGCTTCTAAAATTATGGAAACTGATTCATTCAATTCAAAACCACCTAAAACTGATGTATCTACCTCCTTAAGTCAATTTTCATCATTTTTACATCGAAGTACATCAATTTACAATATTAATTTGACCATGAGAGAGAGAAATTCAAACTGATAGAAAACTAGGCAAAAATTTTAAAGTTTTGAGCAAAATTGGTAAAATTTTCTCGTGTGCGTAGTGCCACTAATCCTATGCGTAGTGCTTTTTCCAGGCCACTATTGGAAGGCTTCCTGAAGTCCAAATCAGGTTCACAATAGCTCCTTGGAAAGCTTGGTGAGTCTGTCTTTTGGAAAAACTTGAATTTTTGGATTTGGAGTTCATTTGCCTCTCCAAAAATGGAATCTATCAAGACTACTTCCTGTGTGGCAGAGAGGGCATTTTTTGGGTGTTTTTTGCCCTTTTGGAGACCTAAAACTTGTCCAAAATTCTCAGCCATTCTTGAGCATGCATATTTTCTCATGTTGATTCCAAATATGTAAGCCATTTTCTAAGAATATGCCTCCATCAAAAGCGTAGTGTCAGTGGTGCTATGCACCTGTTGGAAAAGCCTGTGTTAAATTGCTTTATGCGTAGCGCCACTGAGTCTGTGTGTAGTGCCACTTTTAGATCACATTTTGGAGGTCTTCCTTGTGTCCAAATTGGGTGAAAAATAGCTCGTTGGATAGCTTATTGAGTCTACTTTCAAACACTACTTGAATATTTCAATTGCAAGTTCATTTTCCCTGTCAAAAGTCAAATCTCCCAATACTGGTAAAAATGTGCAAAATGAGGTTGCCTAAAGGTAAAGTGTTGTTGCGGTCAACTTTTGAAGGTACTCCTCAACTCACTTTTAAGCTCATGGTAGGGCATTGGAAAGCTCTATCTTTCTAGATATCATTTCAATTATCCATAAAGTCATTTGGCCAACCAAGTTAGGAGAAATATTGATTTTCCCAAGGTCACTTCAGAGGTGCAGCACCCCTCCCGAGGAAACATTATTTTTGACATTTCTCTAAAACCATGACACTTGTGTAAAACATGAAGGAGTGTTTTCTTCTTTAGCCTATTTTAGACAAAAGCCTCTCACATTTTTCCCAAATTCATTTATTCTTTCTCAGAAACATCATTTGAGTAAAACCTATCTCGATGTGTGGAACAAGGGATTTGTCTAAATGAAGTGAAATGAAGGGGATAAGGGACTTATAAATTCTTGAGCAAATTTTGGAAAGTAGGGAGGAATGTTAGGAAATAGGGGAAAGTGGAATTTCAAATATTGAGTGAGGGGAAGGGGTCCAAAAGGGGAAAACACAGGCTTAGCCTAGAAAATTGTCAAATTGTAGCAAGAAACTAGGGTTTGTGGAAAAATGGGGAATTTGAGGGATATCAGTGATAGGAAGTGTTTAATAATGTACATTAAGGATAGGGGAAGTTGTATGAAAATCAGGACACAATTTTTGTTGATTATTTGACCATCCAAAAGAAATTACCTTCAAAACCCTAGGAGAGGGAAATAAGCCTTACCCAAGTACAACTGAAGTACGAACAAGGTGTAAAATGACCTATTGGAACCTACAATGATGATTACCATTCTCCGAATGATGGTACACTCAGATGAATGGTGACATGGACTGCCATTTGGAAAACTTTGGAAGAAGGGAAAAGAAACCCTAGACCTAATACCTAGTGACCAAATTTTATTTGAAACCTCACTGAAACGACAAAATTTGACTTTGACACCCTAACACCACTTTGTAAGAGCATATTTGATCACTGGTGGAATGTTTCAAAGACTGACACTAACATTAGCTCCAATGGGGATGGTAGCTCCTTAGAGGTGCCAAGAACCACATATCTTTGCGAGAGCAAACCAGAGCCTTATCTATTAGGCATGGAGTCAAAAACTGAATCTGAAATGCATGACTAAAAACTGACGAGTTGATGACACAAACTAACTTGAAACTGACTCAATACTAAAACATAACTGACAAACTAGAAAATATGCTCAAAATAGAGCTTATTCAATAAAACCTACTCTAATTGTTCGATTCATCACCTGATCAAGTGAAATGAAAAAACCAATGCAACCTGGTAATCATTCTGGCTACTGTTTGCATTCTCGACAAGTGCTTTCTTATGAACAACAAGAGAGAACTACTGAAAGGCAACTCCCATGAAAACTTGTAAACAGATCCATTGAATAATATGTTTTCTCTGTCTTACTCCAAAAGCAATGCATAAGGATCTTGAAATTCATGCACACTGGGACTTAGTTCATCCAATGGATTACTTTTCTTCTCCTTGTACCATGAATGCAAACTTTCATTTGAGCTTTGTGACGAGACTCTTGCTGAAAATGACAAAGAAATTTGCTACCAGATCAAGTTTGTATCAGTACACGTTTCAAGCTCATAGGTAGCTAATGGAGAAGGACTTTGACTGTAGACATCATCCAACACATCAGCTATTGGATCGTCAAAAATTTGAAAAGACTGTTGTAACCGATTTTCTATTGTTTCCAATGATATTGCATGATTTTCTACAGGCTGCTCATTTGAAGATATACTATGCAATTTTCCCTTCAAAAATTGAAATGATTCAAAACAAAATGGTACGGAATCATCTTGCATCATTTGATCATATGGTCTAGCTTCCAAATCTTCATTTGCAACTTGACAATCAATGGCATTTGGAGGCTGCAACTCTGGATATGAAAAGTCTTGAACAAGGTTTTCATTGCCCTCAAACTGGTTCAGATCAAAACTTATCAATGATTAACTTCTGGTTGCATGAAATTTGTCTCTGATGAACTGAAACGAAGCAAAACAAAAAGGAAAAGATTCTTCACTTACTTCAAAATTAGCTGCACTTTTCTCCTCACTTCCATCGCTGATATGCAATGGTTGATCACTGTATTCGAGCTACCGAAAATGAACTTCCTCCTTCCACAAACTAGCTGTTAATTTTTCTACAAGATTAGCTTCTGTTTGGAGAACATAATCATCATCATCATACTGATCAAGTTGAGGTAAATCATCAGTATAAAAGACATCATCAAGCATGCATGTCATAGCAACAGATCTCTCTTCTCTAAGATGATCTATAAAGCAATCATTATTAGATCTTTGACAACTATGATAAGAAACAAAATGTTTTGGATTAGCAACTTGTTCTTCTTCAATCAGCAAGCCGTGGGCTTGAACATCATAATCATTCCTTGCGGTGATCTTTTGGATGATCTCTTCCACCGCACTTACCAAAATTTCTAGCTTTACCTCTAAAGATGTCGATTCCTCTGGATCTATATTTTTCATCTCTCCTTCCTTCAACTTTGCCCTTATGATCAACAAATGAGCGTCTACATCTACGACACTATTTTGCATCTCTTCAAGTCTTGCAAGGTTCCTTTCTCTTAGTTGAAACTCCATTTTCCATTTTCAGATCGAAAGCATTTGAATAGTGCAAGAGAGCAGATCCAAGAGGAGGTCTTATATTAACCAGCATAAAAAAGTAGACCTGATTAAATCTGGTAGAAAATTGTTGTACTGTCTCCTCTGATAGTCTTTTCAGTAGGTTATACTCTTCTATAATCAAGAAATGGTTTTGTTTGACCACCCACCTGTCAAGGAAAACTTTGAAGAACTATAGGAAATCTGAGATGCTCACATCAGGCAAGGTTTTGAACCAACTCTTGACTTTGCCTTGCAAAGAAAGAACAAAAAGCCTAATATTGACATCTTCTTCATCAACTTCAAAAAGGTCAAGAAAAGACTCAAAATTTAATACATGTCTCTCAGCAGTGATGTTGTGACAGTCACCATCAAATGTTGGTAGATATAGGTCACAATTTTTAGGGAAAACATGGGATATATGAGGCAAAATCAGAGGCTTGTATCGATCTGGAATTTTACAAGGTATAGGGGTATGTACAGAGGGTGTAAAATTAGTCTTGGTCTCCTGAGGTTCACCAGTTTGAAGACAGTCATCATAAGCTTTAGAAAAAGGGTCTTGATCAAGCTCAAAGGCATGCAAATCTTTGGTATTCAAAATCTTCAAATGGAAGGAATCAAATGTAGGTCGATGATCTTTTCTCAAATACAATATACTTTGCAAAGCCTTCTTGACATTCTTGGGAAAAGAGAAGAAATAATTTATAACAAAGAACATAATGTGTTGGATGAAATTCAAACTTGAATACCTGATCTTTCCATATTGTCCTTTCATGTTTCTACTGGTTAAGTTCATCCTCCAGTGAAGTCCTTGGATCTGATGTTGAAACTAATTTGGAGTCGCCAAGTGAATGATTTCAGCCTTGTTGTGTCTGATCGTTGTTCATCGTCGACAATCAGATCTAAACTTGATTACATTTTACTGAGGAACATAAAACTACATTCTCCAGTATGGTCGCCACTATGTTAGGATGTAAATCTGCCTCAAGCTGAGAAAGGCAGGTCTAGGGTAACAACAAACCACGCTTAACCTGGTAGCTAGCCCTAACAGGTTGGGAGAGGGCTATCTCCTTGTCAATCTCAATGAAAATATGGAAAATAAGGCTTGATATGACTGATATAATTACTAATTTTAGGCTAGGTATGTTTTCTCAAAGGAATTTTATTGATTTTAATGATTGGTTGTTGGATCAAATGAGGAAGGCAGCTTTGGGTCCGCGAAATCAACACAGATTTGCAGAGGTTTCTGTGGGGTGAGGTAGGAAAGTGTTTCAGAACTTTGAAATGAATGTGATGGTGAGTCCAAAGACTAGTGAGGAGTTGGAGAGGTCATGTAAGTGTTATGAATCCTCTTCAGACAGTAGAAAACATGCAAAGCTAAAGAAACCCAAAGGCAGAGCACTGAAACAGCAATGGATTCTACCTTTTACACTTGATTAATTTAGTTATGTGGAATAAGAGAGATGATGCACACATAAACATAATATAAAATGAATTACAGAGAAGAAAAGAATGCTAAATCACATTACCACAAGAATCCCACAAAATGTTGCAAAACCCCAGTTTATTTCCTTGCTAAACTGTAGAAGTGATGTAATGCTCAATGCATCCACAAGAGTCCAACATTGGAAAATGACTAAGAAAGTACAAGATATAGGCATCAAACCACCTATTCTAGCCATCAAGGGTCTAATCCATGAGTCAAGGAGTTGTTTCAGCAACATCTAAACTAAAAACTATAAAATAGGTAGTGGAACAACTTGTCTCTAAAATTAGGGAAACTGATTCACTCAGTTCAAAACCACCTAAAACTAATGTATCTACCTCCTCAAGTAAATTTTCATCATTTTTACATCCAAGTACATCAATATACATCAATTTACATCATGAATTTTACCATGAGAGAGAAAAAGTCAAACTGATAGAAAACTAGGCGAAATGTTTTTTTGAGCAAAATTGGCAAAATTTTCTCCTATGTCTAGTGTCACTGATCCTATGTGTAGCACATTTTCCAGGCCACTTTTGGAAGGATTTTGGAAGTCCAAATCAGGTGTAAGATACATCATTGGAAAGCTTGGTGATTCTGTTGTCCATAACAACTTTAATTTTTGGATTTGGAGTTCATTTGCCTCTCCAAAAATGGAATCTCCCAATACTACTTCCTGTGTGGCAAAAAAGTGACAAAGAGGGCATTTTTTGGTTGTTTTTTTTCCCTTTTTGGAGGCCTAAAACTTGTCCAAAATTCTTAGCCATTTCTGAGCATGCATATTTTTTCATGCTGATTCCAAATATGTAAGCCATTTTGCAAGAATATGCCTCCATCAAAAGCGTAGCGCCAGTGGCGCTATGCACCTGTTGGAAAAGCCTGTGTTAAAAATTTCTATGTGTAGCGCCACTGATTCTGTGCGTAGTGCCATTTTTAGATCAAGTTTTGGAGGTCTTCCTGGTGTCCCAATAGGGTGCACTAGTGTGTTGGAAATCGTATTGAGTCTACTTTCCAACACAACTTGAATTTTTCAATTTGGTGTTCATTTGCTCTGTCAAAAGTCAAATCTCCCAAGACTAGTCAAAATGTGCAAAATGAGGCTGCCTAAAGGCAGAGTGCTATTGCAGTCCACTTTTGAAGTTCTTCCTCAACTCCAAATTGATCTCATGATAGCTCATTGGAAATATCTCTCTGTCTAGATATCATTTCACTCATCAAGAAAGTCATTTGGCCAACCAAGCTAGGATAAATCTTGATTTTCCCAAGGTCACTTCAGAGATGCAACAACCCTCGTGAGGCAAAATTATTTTTGAAATTTCTCTAAAACCATTACACCTATGTAAAAAATGAAGGATTTTTTCTTTTTGTGGCCTATTGTAGACAAAATCCTCTCTCAGTTTTCCCAAATTAACTTTTTCTAGCTTAGAAACATCATTTTAGTAAAACCTATCCCGATGTGTGGAACAGGTGATTTGTCAAAATGAAGTGAAATGAAGGGGATAAGGGGATTATAAATTCTTGAGGAAATTTTTGGAAGTAGGCAGGGATGTTAGGAAATAGAGGAAAGTGGAATTTTAAAGATTGAGTGAGGGGAAGGGGCCCAAAAGGGAAAAACACTGGCTTAGCCTAGAAAATTGTCAAATTGTAGCAAGAAATTAGGGTTTGTGGAAAAGAAGGGCATTTGAGGGATATCAATGATTGGAAGTGTTTAATAAGGTACATTAAGGATAGGGTAAGGTGTATTAACATCAGGACACACGGTTTTTTGATGATTTGACCATCTAAGATAAATTACCTTCAAAACCCTAGGAGAGGGAAATAAGCCTTACCCATGTAAAACTGAAGTATGAAAAAGGTGTAAAATGACCTACTGGAACCTCAAATGATGATGACCACTCTTCGAATGATGGTACACTCAGCTGAATGCTGACATGGACCGACATTTGGAAAACTTTGGAAGGAGTGAAAACAAGCCCTAGACCTAATACCTAGTGACCAAAGTTTACTTGAAACCTCATTGAAATGAAAAAAATTGACTTTGACACCCTAAGGCCACTTTGTAAGAGCATATTTGATCACTAGTGGAAGGTTTCAAAGACTAACATTAACACAATATATTTTTATCACAATGCAACAATGTAACTTTGCAACAATGTTTGTCACATTGTGAATTTTGTCACATTGCGACATTTGTCACATAGCTTTACAATGGTGACCTGGGTTGACCATATTTAATCATATTAGAAATGGTTTACCATGTTGAGCATGGGTTTTAAAGGTTTATTAAGGTGATTATGGTTGACCAAACATGACTATGATTGACAAAGTTTGGCCAAGGTTTCTCATAATAAACTTTATTAATATTAATATGTTATTATTAAGTATTTTTAGATCTTGATTGTGATTGACCAAGGATGTTTGTAGTTAACTCAAGTTGACAATGTTTGACCCTGATCAACCATGGTTGAATCTAATTGAATATGGTTGAGTTATGTTGACTAAAGATGAGTATGTGTGAAAATGGTTAACTATTGTTAAATATGGTAAACATAAGGTTTACCAAGATTGATCATGGTCAACTATTTAAACATTGACTATAAAGGTTTATTTTTTTTACTATGTTTGACTAATTTGGTTGAATATTTGACAATTAATATTAATCAATAACAATAATAGGCTATTATCTTTGGTCAAGCTTGAAGAGTGTTGATTGTCAAATATATTAGAACATAGTCAACCATCTTAGTAAAGCAATGTGTGTTGAACCATGTTAATATTAATATTATTAATCATTTAAATTAAACATTAACAGTGGGTAAGCATGGTTTAACCATGGGTCAACATAATTATGTTTAACAAATGTTTAACTTTGTTTGAGCATAATTGAATATAATTTTGATGTTCACCATGTTAAAACATCATTGGCTATGTTTTCACTAAGAATGACTATGAATACTGATTGTAGGAATATGGCTGATAATTATTGACTAAGGCGAGTAATCTTCAATGTACTAGAATATGTGTCTAAAGAATTTAAATTGAATATTTTTGCTACTAGCAGTGATAAAAATCACGGGAAGAGTAATTTCAAATTATTTGGTGATGACTTGGGAGATATTTAAGTTTATTGTTTGACATGGAACATTTGAAATCCTCTTCATAAAAATATTATTGTTCCTTTGTCCAGTGTCTAGTGCCAACTTAGTGAATGTTAGTATGCCATTTCTTGTTTACGATGCAAAATCTGACAACCATACCTCTATTTTCCTTTTCTATACCCTTGGATGTATGCATGATCTCTCAACATTACTAGTTATTCTTTACAAGAACTCAAAACATCATAAAAAAATAAATACATTAACAAATAATACCATTTGAGCACCCTAGAATATCCTTTCTTTGTTAGCAATATTAATCCACTCACATTAATTGGGTTCCTTGTAGAATTGAAAACATTATAAACCAATTTCTTGACTTTGGAGAAGTGCATCTAAAAGTTGTAATGTTGCTTGCTTATTTTGCATAGTATAAATAGATGGTAAATGATAAATCATTTCTTATGATTTTTTTTAAATAATCACCTTTCATAATAGGATTTTCTAATGTTGATGTTATACAAACAATTGAAGCATCATCATAAAAATATCCCTTTCCTTTTTGATAATTTATTTTCTTAGCCTATAAGGCTCTCATTTTTCCTTCCTTTTTAAACATATATTTGCTAAATTTGAAAGGGTCCCTGCACTAGAAATTCCTCTTAAAGCCTTTGTTATTTCACTTCTATTTTGTGTGTGTGTGTGTGTGCGTTTTTGTGTGCGTGTGTGTGTGTGTGTGTGTGTGTGTGTGTTAAATTTTCATAATGTATTTCATTTTATAAGATTTTATTTCGTAATATAATTAATGTTTGAAATTTTAGATAGATAGAAAAAATATTTAAAAGTAAAAATTAACATTACATATTTTAATAATTTGATGATTTTTGATTTACAATTTTTTAAATTTTGCAAATCACAAACACAAACTAATTATAGAAATATAATATTATATTTTATTACAATTACACAAAATTCTTGTAAAAGATATTCACAAATTGTAGAATGTTATTTGTGTTAAATATGGACATATTGGTAATGATAAGTTCCTTACCATTAGTCCTCCCATATTTCATATAAACTTAGTATTTGATTGCAAAGGTGTCATTCAATGTAATTTGTAGAAATATGTTGATATAATTACAATTGCTCAAGGAATTTAATCTAAATCAAGAGACACAATTCTACTCTACCGGTCTACAAAACAAATTCAAAATTTAGAACAACATTCAAAAACATGCATCAATCACATACACAAGAACACATGTATATAGGGGAGACGAACTAGTAAAAACTTGTTAAGTTTGCTTGCATTAATCAGATGAATAGAGAATATATTATAATTGCTGGCTCCGGCTCTAAGCTCAACCTATAAAAGAAACAATTTCTCTTTTCTCAATGAGAATCTCTGACTCAGACTTGTCAATTTATGTGATCACTTGAGCTCCTATTTCCTCGCAGACATCTTGAATAAATTGACCCCTATTATTTAGGAATGTCTGCTAAAATGATTGCACAATTCCCAAGGATTGATCACTGATTGTATGCAACCCCTGTCCAGTCAAAACTAATCAAAACTGATGTTACACTTCCATGGAATCTCCACCACAACTGAGAAATTTGAATTCCTTTCATGCATGAGATATTTTTGGTTTATTGATCAATTAACGAGATGATCTCTGAGTTGGACTATTGTCCCACTACACAACTAACCTCCAACTAGTTCTATTAACTATAAGAGCTAGTTTAACTAAATACAACTAGAAATAGCTCAAATAGATTTCTAAAAATTAGCAATCAACACATGAAACTAAACTCCAAACACACTAACTAGAATTTACTGAGCTAACTCAGTGACATGAGCCATGTCACTTTAGTTAAATTCCTAGAAGTTGTCTATTTATGTGGAAATTTTGAATTTTATTAATTTGGCCAAGCCTAAGTCAAATTGAGCCTTTCTTGCTAGACTTCTCAACACTCCCTCTTAGAAAGAAAGGGATTATTAACAACCCTTATCCTACACCTATGGAATTAAAACTTCCCTCTTGACAATGCCTTTGTCAAGAAGTGAACATCTTGTTCCTTTGTTGGAATGTATTGTAGCAACAATATCCTCTTCTACACATAGTCCCGTAAAGGATGATATTGAATATCTATATAATTTGATCGACTGTCAAATACTAGATTCTTAGAGAGCTTAATGCAACTATGATTATCACAATAGGCTACAATTGGATCCATCTCTTGACCAAATAGTCACACATGTATCTTTCTCATCCAGATCACCTCACATGTTGCTTGACTTGTAGCCATGTATTTAGATTTTGTTTAGTTGAGTGCCACAAACCTCTGCTTCCTATTGCACTAGGAAATTTCTATGGAACTAACACTAGAAATTCCACCTAATGTAATCTTTCTATTAGATGGAATCCCTACCCATTCTGCGTCTATGGATCCAGACAACTCCACTTCCTCTACTCATCTATACTATAATTGGTTGACCTAATCATAGTTTGCCTAAGTTGATTAATCTCATAGCAAATATATATTCATTTGTTCACAAGATACATCGATGAAGTCACCATATGTTGGTAAATGGCAGAATTAACCTCTTCACTTGAGCTGGCATTCTCCTTCCTCCAGTTGGTCACTAGAGTTGTGTCCATAGGCTTACAACTCTCCATGTGAAACATATGCAGTATATTGGTGGGATAAATTCCTTGAAGCACAAACAATTCCTTATCACCTTGCCATACTTCTAGCCCAAGGAAGTAGTGAATGAGACCCATGTATTTCATCTCAAATTACCTTGCAAGGTCTTCCTTGCTAGAGTTGATAAATTGCTCATCACCTATCAATATTAAATCATCAAAATATAAAATAATGATAAACAATTTTCCTTCTATGAAAATGTGATAGAGGTTCACGTCCGCTTCACTTTTGGTGAATCCAAATCTAGTGAGATAACTATCAATCCAAGTGTGCCAATCTCGGGGTGTCTGTTTGAGATCATATAATGGTTTCCTAAGTCTGCGCACATGAGACTCCTGATCAAATGTCTCAAAACATTCCAATTTCTATATAGATACATCCTCCATAATGACACCATTGAGAAATAATGTTTTACATCCATTCAGTGGATCTTCCATCCCATTTGTGCATCCAGTGCAAGAATTGATCTAATGGATGAATACCTTACTACAGGAGAAAATGTTTAGTGATAGTCAATTCCCTCAACTTGGGAGAATCCTCAAATATAGCCTTACACTTCTCTATGCTTCCATCTACTGCATGCTTAACCTTGAATATATATCTCAAACCCACAACTAATTTATCTATGGTCTTGGCACCACATCCCAAACATTATTATTCATGATGCATTCATATTCTTCCACCATTGAATGAGCCTAAACTGGTTAATCAACTCGTTCCTCAAAAGAGGATTTCTTAGTCTCTACAAGCTCAGTCATTAGATCCATGCATCAATGTACCTCTCACCTAACCTCCTTTTCCTATGAAAATCTGAAGGAGGTCCCACATTCTCCCTCATATCCCGCACTAGTATTTCAGATTCCATGGTTCTTTTTATACCTTCTTTAGATGGTTCTTCTTGAGTGAATGTATCTCCTGTTTGCTCCACAACTTATGGCTACTACACAACTTCCTAAGGCCCCTCTTGAGGCTTTACCTTTGGAGATGAAAGCTCTTCTTCTGGTGGGATTTGACGCTGCCTCTCAAGAGAGCATCCTAGATGGCATTGGACCTTCCTGATAACTATTAGCTAACTTTCATACCCGTATGTTCATATATGCATTCACGACCTTTATATTACATGTTTTCCATATGTTTGATGGAATGTTTGTCATGGTTAGACCTAGTTATGTCAAGTATTTGATCAAGTTTTGTGTTAGAGGCTTTCACTTTGTGTCATTTATTACTTTGGAGAGTTTCAACAAGTTATGGGAAGCGAGATAGAGTCTAGTGCTAAAAAGGTGGCACTAATCTGGTAGTTGCAGGAAAAGAACTTAGAAATTGGTACTATAGTTGTTGGCATTCAGTATTATGCATGTGACTGGAGGCTTACAGTCACATGGATGTAGTGTTATGTCTACGACTTCTAGTAAAGGACAGTGAAGAAGCAATCTAACTCATGTTTTGGGTACCTGAGGTGGTTTTTTAGCTCCTAGGGGCCTTGTAGCTCCTTCGGAAGGTAATTTTGGTTATAGTTAATTGATTCCACATCCTTAACTGTACTTAGGAGATTGAATCATATCATAGTAACTCTTTGTCACATATTTACCTCAATTGATTGGTAAACTTAGGTAAATGTGGGAGGAGGGTGTCATAGAGTCATAAAAGAGCAGGTTGTACTCTCTTTGTGTAATATTCGATACTGCAAAGTGGTATCAAAGCTCCCACGTTCAACACTTGGATGGGATTGGCAGAATGTGTTTGTCACTAATGCATGTTTGTTGTCTATGTGCATGTCAAGTGTGCATGTTAGCTATCCATGTTGCTTTTATGCATGAATTTCAGTTGTCATTGTTGACGTATCATGTCATATTGATGTTGTTGGTATGTTATGATGTTGATATGTTAGTTGAGATGGAGCAGGAGAAGAATGTTATTAGAGTAAGGTTGCAACACTAGACTTCGTGGTAAGAGAAGATTGTCATACAAGTTTGTATGTTGTTTAATGCTTGCTATATACATTATGGTTATATAGACATGGGTCATTATGTTGTTGTTGTGGTTATATGCATGATAAATGCTATTTTAGTAGTGTGTTCATGTGCACATGTGTCGACTAGTCATGCATCATAGTTCATTTTTTTTGTGTGTTGTGGTCATGCACTTGATGATTATGGTCATTGCAGTTAAGATACCAATGTTGTTTTGTATCTTGGTGTTAGAAAACTATATATTACAGAGCAACGGAACACATAAAAAATACTACATAAATATAAAGATAAAAAACACATAAAACAAAAGAGACACAGATATATGTGGTTCACCCAATCTGGGCTACATCCATGGAGAAACGACCAATTCTTCCTTTTATGTTATCTAGCAAACTGAAGAGATACAACCTACAATAGATCTGTCGTAATTCCATCTTCTCTCTCAATCTCCTCTCTCTTTCTTCACTCAGAATATAGATCTACCGAGACACAATACAATTCCCTCATATATAGTGAGGGGTTTCCTTCCAGGGAAAAAACCCTAAATTAAACATAACTTCTATTGTCACCAGATGAATGGACCAGATTGACTATGAAGTTACAACATTTTATGAGGCAATTTTACATCTATTTTTAGCTTCAAGGAAAGCATCCCCAATCCCCCTCTGGGGTGGTTCTCCCAAAGATTGCAGCTGCCCCCCCAGACCCCTCTTGAAGCGCAAATATCAATGGTGGTGTTGCCACCACATTACAAAATAGGGTCCAATGTGGTGATACCACTGAATAAAGAAGATAATCAGGCTCCACACCCAACACTTGGTAATTTTGATTGGCCTTTGTAGATGGTTATGATTATGACATTCAAGTATGAGTCAATATACTTGTGATATTGTGTCATACAAATCTGAACTGACTTTTGTAGATGTGATAGCCTCCCCTGAGATACATTGAGGTATGAGTTTCATTATACCATTTATTTGGTGTTTGAATGTTTGATTATGTCATATATTTGGTGTTTGAGTGTTTGATTATGTCATATATTCCCTGATCTGCAATCAAAACATTGTAGGCTCTTGAAATACCCTTTGTAACATCAGATATCAGAGGATATTTCAAGTCACCAAGAACACTAGCATTCCTATCAACTTGAACCCAAGCAAGGTGAGAAAACACACTATCAATAGAAACACCAAGAATTTCAGTGTTCAACTTCTCAAACTCAGAATATCTGTCACTAAAAGTAGTGATTTATGTGGGGAAAACAAAAGTGAAGTCCAAAGGATAGAAAAATAGAATAACATATTTTTTCCAATGTATTCAGACAGCTTGACCTTGATGATCTCTTGATAAAAAAACAAACTCTGCTTCAAAATCAGGAGCCTTGTTTCCAACTAATGGAAGTTCACTAGCATTGAAAACCATCCTTCTCCATACAACACATAATACATTGCATACTACAAAGTCAGTGTTAAGATCGTGAAGACGTCAAAAACGTCAAATAGAATAATATTCTTTGTGGGAAATGGCCTAAAATTGGTTCTTGGTTGAAGTAGGCCCACAAAACCACAATTGCACAATGATGGCTTCACCAAGGGTGCTTCACAATGCTCAGGTTGTGGTGACTCTCCAGCTCAATCTCCACAATCAGAGCCTTCACAATAGCCTCGGCCTTTTTATTCACCAACAAATCACACAGTGGGTGCCAAACTCGATCCTTTCTCTCCAGCTCAATCCATGGTAGGCTCTAGTAGCAAACAACAATGGTTGTGCTTTTGATAAAAAACACACTGCAATATTCACTTGGTTGATGGTTTTGATACCACATGAAGGAGAATCATATAGCCATAAAACCATATGCACAACAAATTAACTCATAGAACAATAAATTGGCGAAAAAGGAAGAGAGGCATCATGTGGCCTCTCATGCTCATGTAATTATACATTATTCAAATAATTTAATAATACATTTAAATACATGAGCAAGTGGTCTTAAGATAGTGTGTCTATCTTAGACACACTTGGTTGAGACAATTTCTCAACTTACACACTAATTTAGGAGAGCTAGTTGGAGAGAATCTCTCATCCAAACTAGAATCCTTGGTTTGAGGGATTCTCATGATTTTATTTATTTAATTTAATAATTGGATTTATTATTGGTTTTTAAGAAAGTGAGGCTAACAGGTGAAAGGGCACATGTTTGCATGAGGAGGAAATTGAAGGAAAAATTAAGGAAAATCAAGAAAATAGAGGCCTTAATGATAAAAAGGATTTTGAGGGTCAGTTCATGGTTTTTTATAGTTCTGTGGTGGAAATTTTTCTCTATTCTATCACTCTCTCATACTCTTTCACACTTAAAGCATTGTTTTCGCACTTTGGAATATAGTGGATTTGGGGAAAGAAGGAAAAAGTAGCGGGATGAACAACTACAGTGGGCATGCTTTGCAGGTATCAAGTTGCATGTTTGATTCCATTGCTAGTTTTGGAATACATGGCATATGCATGTGGTTATTTGGTTATGATATATCATTGGCGTGGAGGGTTTCTTAGAGTGATAGTGGTTTTCCTTACTTTTCCATTTCCTAGATAGTCATGGTGTTGTGGGTTTCCCACTTGATTGTTTTCTGCTTGGTAGTCATGTTCCTGATGCCCGTGGGTTGAGCTACTAGTTCATGGAGCCTTGGTTGGATAAATTCTCTATAAGCCCTAGAACAACTTGGGTTGAGTTACTAGTCTGGAAGCCTTGGTTGGACAAACACTTTAGAGTCCTTGATGGGTTGAGTTACTAGTCCTGGAGCCTTGCTTGGACAAATGCTTTGGAGACCTACAACAATTATGGGGGTAGTTACTAGTCTTAGAATCTAGCTGGAAAAAATGCTTTGGATCCCTAGACAACTTGTGTAGAGACCAATCTAGTGATTGTTAGTGATGTTAGACCATGAGGTGCAATCATTCATTGAGGATTGAGGTGGTTTTTCCTCTAGAATCCCCTGTTTGGTTTTTCTTAGCTTATTTAATGAAATCATACATTCATGCTTGGAATATAGTGTGGGGGTGATTAGATGAAAGAAATATTTGGTTTGGCCCAATCTATGGTTGGGTGGTACGTGGAAGTCCCTAAGTTGGTTGGAATTTTCATATTTTAAAAGAGTTATTTTCTATTATGATGTATGAGCATACGTATTCATTATGATGGTGATATTATGGTTGAGTTTCCATGGTTTATTTGTTGGTTATTGGTTGGTTTCTAAGATGGGTATTTGTAGGTTATATGTTGGTTATATGATGTATAGTGTTTATGGATCTTGACATGTTTATGAATATATGAATGGTTTATGAATACATGGACTAACAAATGTTATTACATTTATTATGAGAGGGCATTAGATCTTCTTTGTAAATCTCAGATAATTTACAGAACTCTATGTTCAAATATGCATTCTTGACCTATAGATTACATGTTTTATATACGTTTGATGGTTTTTTTTCATGGTTAGGCTTGGTTATGTCAAGTCCTCAATCAAGCTTTGTGTTAGAGGCTTTATATTTGTGTCATTTAATATTTTGGAAAGCTTCATCAAGTTTTGAGAAATTATCTGGAGTCTAGCCCAGAAAAGGTGGCACATATCTCATCGTTGGGGGCAAAAAACTAGGAAATTGGGACTGTATTCACTGGTTTGCAGGCTTATGCATACAACTAGAGGCTTACAATCATATGGATGCAATTTTATGCCTGTGAATAGTAGTTTAGGTGAGTGAAAAAGAAGTCTAACTCAAGTTCTGGGCACCTAGGGTGGTTTTTTATCACCTCGTGGTCATGTAGCTCTTGAGGAATGTTAGTATGGTTTTATTCTATCGATTTCACTTCCTTAAATGAACTTAGGATGTTAAATCATATCATAGTAACTCTTTGTCACGTATTTACCCACGTAGACTGGTGAACTTGGGTAAGTGTGGGAGGAGGGTGTTACATAGTGACATGAGTTCTTCAAATTTTGACAATGTCTCATCCTTCTTCCGCATGAAGATGATCAAGAACTTTCTTGAGAAGTCATCAGTAAAAATAAAAAAGTATTTATGTCTGCCATTGGAGGTTGTCAAGAAGGGTCCACAAATATCAAAGTGGACTCTCTCCAAAATTGCATTCGCTTAATTATCTCGATCATGGAATGTGGATTTTACATAATTCCCCAAGCTACAACCCTTTGCATACATCCAGCTACTCAAGTGACCCTTTAGGGAACCCAATATTTATTTTTTGTACAATTTGAAGGGTGCCACGGTGCAAAAGACCAAGTCTTATGTGCCAGAGTGCACTAATATATCGATTATGCATTTTCTTTGCCTTAATTCTTAATGCAGTGCAATCTTCCACATTAGGTTTGTACATTTTATTCACACAAGCCCCAATATTCTTCACTTATCCAGTATCTATGTGTCTCATAAAGACTTTGCCTTTACTGAAGATCACATCATAGCCATAGTCTTGCAAAACAACTCTATAAATGAGGTTCTTCTTCATACCTAGTACAAACATAACATCTTTGAGGCAAGGAAGGTATCTTGAATCCCTCTTAAAGATTAATTAAGCAATCCTCATAGCACTATACTTTTGTCATCCCAAAGCTCAATAGGTATCTAGATAAATTTGTCCTCTAGGTCACTGCAAAACTCCCTACACCATGTCATGTGGAATGAGTCACCTAAATCCAAGTACCACACGTACCCCATAATAGTGCTGGATGTTAATTTTTCATAGGGCTATATTGTTCTTTTCTTTGATAATTTTATTTCTTCATGAACACATTAGGTTTACCTGATAAAATCCTAACATTATTCATGTTTGCATCATTATTCATCATCATATGAAACTATGTAGAAATAACAATATCATCATCATCAACACATTGAGACGTAAAGGAACAATAGAAGAAAAGAAATCATGGATAGAGACACCAAGATTGGTGAGAGAATAGGGAAGAACTCACTATGGGGAAAACCATTGCAAATTATTCTTCTCTGATATGCTCAAAACTTTGATTCTAAAGACCCCGATGAATTGTCACTATTTGCAGTCAACTTCCAAACCCTGTAGTCACTGAGTGGAATCTTAAAATGGCTAATATTTCATATTTTAGATCTTATTCACATGGAGGAGGTATCATGAGAATGACTATAGCTTTCCCAGTGGCTCCCTTAAGCCTAGCATTTGGGCGATTGGGGTCATATATGGACTACGAAAACCCTAAACCCCCACTTGCATAGATGGAGAGTTGTACATGTGACTGGAAGGATCTAGTCGCATGGATGAGCTTTGTGCATGTGACTACAATCAAATACTTCTTGTTCTATGCTTGCAATTGCATCCCAAAACCGTAAATCAGAGATTTGAGCTTCCAATTCTACAATTTCACCTCAGAGTGAACCTGATCCTCTATGGGTGAGCCTCGAACCTGTGCAAACCAAAAACAAGATAGAAGAGTGTCTCATCATTGTTTCCAAATGAGATATAGGGAACTTGTATTTATATCCTTTCAAGGTCATCCACTTTCCTTTTGGGTTGACCTTATCAAATGTGCATATGTGGGATTTCCTTCATAAGTACACCTTCCCCTATCTGATTTGAGTGATATTTAAGTTTATTTTGGTCCTCTCAAAAAGAGGAATTAAATGAAATCATTGTCTCCTTCAGGTGAGTTTTCAACAATGGAATTTGATCATAGTTAATTATTTTAACACTCCCTCTCAACTAGGGAGACTTCCACCTACACCATGTCATGTGTTTCATGTCATCAAATCACCTCCAATCTCAAGTATCTCATCATCTCATATCATCAGGGATCATCTCAATTAATCTCTTGCTCATTCCTACTTATATCTTGATTTTCCCTGCTCATATGCTAAATATTATCGAATCTAGGAGAAGAATTTGTTATCCAAGGGGAGCCTAAGCTACCACCTTCTATTCATTGGGCTAATACCCAGAATCTCTATGGGCAAGCTACTACCTGAAAATATTGATGGGAAGTTAGACCTAAAAATCACATCATCGTCATAGAGCATATCATTAGGGATCATATATAAATGTGGAACTGGATCGAGGACCTACTACGCAACCCAAAATCTCATGGGGGGGCTACTACTACAACCCCATATCGAGTAATAAGTGATATAGGGGAGCTACTACTAAACCCATCCTATTTCTTGTTGATCTTTCCAACATTCACGCTACATAGTCATGTCGTAGAACACCTGCATCATAATCCACCTTGGACGAGATACCTAACTTACCAAGACATAAGGATCACACACCCCCAAGCCTCCTTAACTCATTGGCTAAATGGGTAGGACCAATCCCCACAATCCCTGCTTGTGGGTATGATGCCAACTGGCATATATTCTACAAATACAAAGATAGGGTGAGATAATACTCCAACCCTATGGGTAATAGATAGGGCTGATACCCTATTGTCCAAATTTCTCTCAACCCTAGGAGGCCTTTATCTCAATTCCATACCTTAGGATATTAGACAAGGTGGAAGAGTTGGCTCAGTGTCCTTGATCAGTGATGCTCTCGTCATCCTTATATCTAGCATCAGGTTCATCATTATGTAGCAATAGTAGCAATCTCCTATTCATGCATGACAACAAATCAAATATCATATTAGAACATAAGCAATCATATATATATAATATATAATGATATATATATATCATTGTTTATGTTCTAATATGGTATCACAAAGGGATACCATATTCATTCTCCCTCTGAAGGAGGTCCCTACCACAAGCTTAGTCTTGTATGATACAACAACATTGTCTCAATATATGAAGTTTACTTTATCCCAACTATATGCAGGATTATCTGTCAATCGGTTCCCATTTTTTCATCATAATGTATCCATGTCATATCTAGATCCTACTCAGATGACTCTCCAAGGAGATCCTTCATCCTGCCATATGGCTACTCATTCTTGAAACATCATACTCAACCTCAGTCATGCTATGGACTTCTCATCCAAGATATCATGGAACATATCATACTAAGGAAATATCCAAATGTGCTAATCTCATCAATATCCATCCTAATCAACATCAGTACATCCAAGTAGTCACATATCACAGGAGGATCATCTCATGCAAGTAATTTTAAGGATGCTAGAAAAAAAATCAATGTGAATGAAGTGTATCAATCATGAATTGACTCAGGTTCTATTCACATCATGTATATATATGGCTAGGTGTTCAAAATGAAACATCAATGCTTCAATCAATTGTTGGTTTCCAATTAAAGTTCAACAATATCTATTCAAAACTTCTTGAAATTTAATCAAAGTGCCCAAGGATTTTCATTTCCACTTTCCAATACTTCTTCAGTAGCTTCACAATAAATATTTTATTTTCTCAACTTAAGAAATCGAGTCATCATGCCATGATTCATCATTTAAAGCTTCAAAAGCCATCACCTTCTTACTTAGATCATCATAGGCTTATTACCTATAAATAGTAGATCATCAACATATAAAATCAAAACCAAAGTCAAATTCATACCTTGGAAAACATTTGAAGTAGAGGTATGGATCACCACATCTTCTTGGCTTCACTAGATAATTGTCAACGCAGAGATATCTGGATTGGGAAGATTGCTTCATATATTCCTCTCTGCAAACATAATATCTTTCCAAACCAATACGCTTAGAATCAAAATATTATAAACTCAAATCAACTAATTTAGCTTATCAAAATTTGGATGCTAGGTTAGAACCAATACGAAGATCATCACAGTATCACAGTATCAGATTCTTGATACCAAGTGACAAGTAGATCTCTCATCAAGTCATGAATTTATATATTATCATGCCAACAAGTTGCCATAAGAAATATAAATCAAAATTTCACCATGTCATCCTCATGATCATAAGATTTGTCACTAGATGCAAATGCATACACTGAGGATAAACCATGCAAGATCCAACCATTCATGGAGATAGCTTCATACTGAATCACAACTGTCAATAATTCAAACAATGTGCTAAGAATGAGGAGGCCAATAAAAAACCATTATCGAATACCAATATTAGTCATTGCAAGTTATTATGCTCATATATAATTCTCATAAAGGAAAATCATTAATCATTAAATAATTAGTCATTAGGTCAAAACCCAAATTTGCTGTCATAGTGAGATCTATAGTCTAGAACATAGCTCAACATCAAGTCAAAATTCTAAGTCGTTCTCAAGCATCATGTCAAAACTCCCAACAATGATTATCTATATCAATCAGCTAAGTCATGTGAAACTCTTGTAGCACAAACTTTAAACATAATGACATATATTTATGCATGCCTTGGTGACCTACAAACACAAGTTGAGTATATATATTCATATTATAGGAAACATTCAAACTTTCTAGCTGAAAGATATTTCCAATGTCTACTCCACATATGTACCATAAACATCATTCATGTAAACATTTAATTTTAGGAACAAAACTTCATTTTTGTGTCGAGCAGGCATAGTCGAACTCATAGGCCTTCTATGTGAGTAGTTGGGACACTCTAGTCACACCCTCGACCTCACTTCCATGAGGATGAGAGGATACAATCACACCTATGAACCCGCTTCTCTATGACTTACATTTAGGGAAAGGGAAAACTCTCTCTCCTTATATCACAACTTTGCTGCAGATCAACAATGTCATATGCTTGTATTGTTCATTCCCAATAATCATAGTTTATCAATAAAGAGTATATAATTATAATTAGATAAGGGATCTTATGGAGAGGTTATCCCTTTGAATGGGAATCCACTTCAACCATATTCATTAATGCCATCAACTTTTCTATAATATTGTCACACATCAGCAAATTTGTTAGATCATGAAGTTAGACTATATCCACATATTCATCATGGTCATATATGTTAGACTATATTCACATATTCATCATGGTCATAAAGTTAGACTATATCCACATATTTCATCAAGGTTTAGTATCAAATAGATAAGAGGATCATATTTCAAGAATCATGATCAAAACATTACTTATTTGTCACATAAATCAATCCAATAATTTAGGGAATTCAATTTTACCATATGCCACAATGACTAAGCACATCAAAATACAACCATGTTCCATAAAATATCATGAATATCAATCTTATCTTTACACTTCTATCATCATCGATACTATGCTTTTCACAAACAATATCAATAGTACCATGTTACCATCTACTAGAATCAAGGTTCTAGAATTTTATGGAATTAAGATATCCAAAATTATAGATGTTAGCCAGACATCAAGTATACCAATATAACAAAGATCAATAGTAAGTAGCCTCATAGAATAAATAAATTCATCATGTAAGACACTTGTTCAATATCAATTGCCCCATTTCATCATAAGAATCATGAATTCAAATCAATTTCATATGCATGCTTGAATCATTTTAGAAGGAGATATTCTTAACATAACTTGAGTTTTACCTTGCCATCCCATATTGAAATAATATATCACACATACCTTGTAGTATTCAAATACATGTGCGTGTTTTCATTTGACATACCCGGGTTGTAGCACTTTGTCCTCTTTTCATTAGGTGCCTCCTTACCATTTTCCAACAATAGTTTTTTTTTTTTGCATCTCGAATGCTCATCATGAAGGATCCTCTTATTACATCTCATGAAGGATTCCAAAAACATGTAAATACTCAAATATACATGCAAGAACTATAAGTAATGGCCAAAACCATAATCATATCCATAAGTCTAGAAAAAAGTAAAGACATAAAGGAGCATCATAAGAAAATAGATACTTATCTTCAATGAGCAGTGATATTCTCCCTCTTGAACCAACCATAATTGTATATTGGCCACATAAAAATGTTCCATTCAATTAACTTTATCAACCAGGACTACTAGAGACTATCCCATCCAGGGCTTCATAAAATCTATCACAAGTGCTTACGCATCTTAACATTAATCATGCTAGGTTTTATATGTCATATCTTTTCCACAAACCATGGTTTCTCTAACCTCATAATATCCATAAAATCCTCATACACAAATTTCCTAAGGCTATCTTCAAAACCTAGAATTCTTTTAGATATCCTCCATATTCTTGTGCTTCCATTAAAGGTGTCTCCATGGGGGTGATATCCATGACTTTTCTTCAGCCAAATCTGATACCATGTTAATTTTTATTAAGGATATGTTGTTACTTTCTTTGAATTTCTTCATTAACATGTTAGGTTCACCCCATAATATCATAACGTTATTAAGATTTACATCATTATTATTCATCATATGAAACTATGCAGAAATAAAAATATCGTCATCATTTGCTCAACATATCATAAAGGAACAATAGAAGAAAAAAATTCAGAGACTAGGGAAAAACCATTGCAAATTCTTCTTCTTAGATTGTCAACAAATAATATAGAAAAAGTGGGTACAATGATCCATATCTTAATCTATGCAACTAACCAGAAAAAACTAGAACATCCATGAAATGAACCCAATAATGTATATGCTCAAGACTCTTATTCTAAAGACTATAATCAACTATCACTATTTACATTGAACCAACGAACCATACAGTCATTGAGTCCATCTTTGAAATGTTGACATTTCATCTTTTAGATCTTGGTCGCATGGAGGAGATGTCATGCAAGCGACTGTCGAGAATCAAGGAAGGTATGTTCCAATGGTTATTTTAGTATCTTTTCACTAGAACTTAAAAGCCTTTTGCATTAGAAACTTAGATAATAATGAGGGTTTATAACGAAACACAAGAGATTAATAGGAAACACTGATAATTGTCATTCCTATGTGCAGAAGGGAGGAAAAACGGAAGGTGGCCATTCCAAAGGAAAAGACAAGGATGAGCTAACTACTGTCCCTTTGACGGGAGACCGCAAGAAAACCAGATCAAAATGGATCAACCCAGGAAGGGAAGCGGAGATACCAGCACGAAGCAGAAAAGGAAAGAAGTGATGCAGGATTAACGATTCTGCGAATCTCTCAGGATCTTAGATCCTGAGGGATCACTATTTTATCTATTTTCTGTATCTATATATCTCCACCATCTTCCTTATATAAGGGATAGCGCTGTTGGTTAGGGGGGAGGACTTTTTATGTAATTTATTTTAAGGAAGATCAAGACTATGATGTTTATGTTCTATTGAAGACTTGAGTTCGTGTAATTTCATTTCATGCATTAATACAGACTTGGTTACTCTTTTATCTTTGAGCCTGGATCAATCCTGAGTAGTTTACCCCTGGAGGCTAAGGGCCCGACCTTGGAGGACACTTGCTCTTGTACCATTATGCGTGGTTTCTTTGTGGTTTGCTCGTAGACGTAATCTGGTAATCTGTTGTGTTTTAAGAACGTTATATTACATGCTATGTTATGTTTAACTCATTTCATGTTCCTGTAAACAAAATTCTTATATTGACATCGTGTCATGTTACCAATCCTTTAAGTGTTTATTAATCTCTACAGGATATTGTCACTTCATTACATAGTTTATTGCAATTGTGCTTTAGCATTACAACAGTTATCTTGAAAAGTCTAATTTCATATGATTATTGAATGAAATTTTTTTCATCTTGAGATGCAATCGTATGCGTTTACTTAGATCAATAATGGAAGTAGATTAAGCACGTTGTGTTTCTAAGGTTGTAATCGGTAGTGTTGCTCCATAGTATGTGAACATCTTTTAAGACTAAAGGATTGATGTTTTGATTGGAGTAGATAGAGTACAACTTGATGAACTTGGTTACTGCTTACTTCCATTGCTATTCCATTTCTGAATTTCTATTCCATTTCTAAATTGTTGTTCCATTTCTCAATTGTTGTTCCATTTATTTGTTGTTCCATTTTAGTAGTTGTTCCATTTTAGTTGCTGTTCAATTTCAAATGTTGTTCCATTTCTAGATTGCTAATTTGTTGTTTTATTTACTTGCCATTTCTTAAGGACAATCTCAGGCTGTAGTGAGCATCAGCATCTGCTACCTAGCTCCCAGACCTCTGATATGCTCCCATCAACTATGAAAGCGATGGTTATTGCTACCGAACCCTTGGCTGATGTGTTGTTCTATTTCATTGCCATTACCTTTACTTGCCATTTCATTTCTATTTATTAAGGATGATCTCAGGCTGTAGTGAGCCCCAGCATCTGCTACCTAGCTCCCAGACCTCAGATCTATTCTCATCAGTTATGAAAAGGATGGGCTACTTCTGCCGAACCTTTGGCTGATGCAATGCTTGGTGTGATTTAGCCTTTTGAAATACTTAAGTTGTAGACACGCATCGATTTACTTTTGTAGCTTTTAAACATCTGTACTACAAGCATTACTCTGACAAGTGCTAAGCCTTAGACTGAGACACTCTTTGAAATAGCAAGACGATCCTGGATTGACATATTAATGTGAGGTAACTAGAGGTGAAAGAGACCCTTTTTATAGCTCTACATTTTGGTGTCGTTGTCGGGGAAAGAGTGTAGCCATTTGTTTTTTTTTTTTCAGGGTAGTGTACGAACCTACTAGGGAAGAATTGGGTTTTGAAAATAGAAGGTGAGAACCTACGTGCGGAGCATGTAAAAGCCCTGCTCCTTTTCCCACTTTCCTATAGATTTGCTGCTTAAGGAATATTTAGTAGTTAAATTGAGTGCATGACTAAGCAGAAAAAGTCGGAGAAAAATCCCAAACCTTTACCAAAGCCGGAAAAAGCTAAGGGGTTAGTGACCCTTGGTCGATCAACATTCATAGACGAAATCTATAAGAAATCTGAATCTCAGCCTTCAGTAGGACCCAGGAAAGTTATTTCCAAACAGCCTACTAGTTCCCTTCAGGCCATAGGTTCACCATCTGTAGCCTTTGTTGAGGTGCATAGTCAAACTGTCGAACAGGTCTTTCAAGAAATTGAAAATTCTATTCCAGAACAACTGCAAGAAGGGAATCTCAGTAATCTTTATGAAGGAGAAGGGGAAACAGGGGAAACTGGGGAGCCAAGATCTCCTCCTAGGATAACTCAGCCATTGAATAGCCCAGACAAAGGGAGTACGAAAAAAAATATTATTGAAGATACCGAATCCCCTCAGATAGAAATCCCAGATAGAGGAAGTGTTATTAAAACTGTTCCTATTAAAGACATTCCTCCTCAACCTAGGAATACCCTCTTAGATATTCCGGAAGGTTATTGGCATATATTTGACCTAATGGCTCAAAATCCGCCAAACACCCAAACCTCTACATTACAATACCCCATAGTGGATTCCACAGCAAATGCCCCTACAAAAGCAATTCCCCTTCAACACATCCCTACATTTCACGGACTTACATCAGAGGACCCGGATGCATTTTTATTTTTATTTGATCTACTATGCAGGGGATATGATTACACCACTGACCCCCAGAAACTAAAATTGTTCCCCTCTACTCTGAAAGGGGCTGCTCTAAGATGGCTTATGGGATTAGGTGGTGGGGTTATAAATAACTGGGAACAACTGAAAGAATCCTTTTTAAAAAAATATCAAGACTACTACAGGTCTAGAGAACTAAAAGATGAAATATTTTAGATGGTAGCTAGACCAAACGAAACATTAGAAGAATATGTGGAACGTTTCCAGTATAATCTACAAAGATCTCCCTATGCATCGTTGCCCTTGCCTGATAACGTGTTGAAAATAGCATTAATAAGGGGCATGAAAGAACAATGGATTAAAACATTAAACATTATGGGGAAAGGGGATATTTATCAAGAAAGTTTTTTTGACATAATTTATCTATGTATCAGGAGTTTGAGAGGTAGTACATGAATAAAACCAGCAGAACATGATCGGTTTGCAAGAGAAAACAAAATTTCATCAGAAGGTGTAACGTGTGTAGAAATTGGAAATTTATTTGAAAATTTTAAAACTGACATACTAGGAACACTGACTACACAATTGGACGTTTTGTAGGCCAAACAGAAATAAATGGAGGCAGAACAGAATTTGGCAATCTTTTGCCCCAGGTGCAGGAAGAAGCATAGCCATAAGAAGTGTCCACTAGATATAGTCCAGACATGCGCTATCTGTACAAGGGATCACTCTACAGAAAGTTGTCCCTCATTACCTAGATTGAAAGTGGCATATAAGGAAGTAGAAGAAGAACTAGAGGCAGTATATCTACTCAACCATCGTCGTCAGTGGCAGCCGTGATAAACTGGTATGTTTTCAGACCCAGCTTCTTCTTTTCAATATCCGCAGTACAATACTCAACAGTATAATACATGGCAAAGTCAGTTTTAGCCCCCATTCCCAAACTGGCCATCACAGTCGTATCCTTCTGCAAACTCGTGGCTAAATCAGACAAGCCAATCTGGTTGGTTGAATCCTCCTTATCCCCCACCATACTGGCAAAACAACCCATACCCACCATAATGGAATCTCCCCACTTCACAAGGTTCAGTCTGGCAGAGACCAACACAGCAGCCAGTAGGAAATATTCCTTTCCCTCAACCTACACTGCCATCTTTACAGAAAAACCCCCAATCTAATCTGAGACCCCAACTCCCAACCCAGTCCAATCCCAATCCAAATAATAGACCGGTCCAAGCACTCCAAATTCTAGAAACACCAGAAGAAGGACCCAATCTGAGGGAGTGTAATCATCTTTAGCTAAGATCTGTGCGTATTATCGAAAGAGAGGGAAATAAAACAGTTCAGATTGAAGATCAGTTACCTAGAGAACATCTATCACAAGAAGAGGATGTAAATAGACAACAAACTCACAATCAAGAAACCACATCCTCTCCCCCCTTCCTAGAATGGTCAGTCATACCTCGACCTATACAACAACCTAATTTTGGCATTCTCGGAGAATTACAAAATTTGTACATAAAAATTCCGTTCCTTCAGTCCATTCAAGACATCCCGATATACGCAAAAACTATTAAAGAATTATGCATAAAAAGACCGAGAAGGAATATAATAGATAATCCAAGAGTTCAAGTAGTCGGTACATTATCTGCCTTATTATTAGGAAAGGAAACACCTATTAAGTATGAAGACCTAGGAAACCCAATAGTAACTGTTCAAATTTATGGTCAAACCTTAACCAATGCCTTAGTTGATCTTGGAGCTGTAATCAATATATTGACAACTGCTACTTGCCAAAATCTAGGTATTACATTTGCAGAACCCACTTCAACTCTGCTAGAATTGGCTGATCAGTCTGTGGTTAGGCCAGAAGGCATACTGCATGATGTCATGGTCTTAGTTGACTCCTCGGAATACTCAACTGATTTTCTGATAATAAACCCTAAAACCTGACTTGATGGATATCCATTGATCTTAGGAAGACTTTGGCTCGCTACCACTGATGCCTATATCGACTGTCGACAACGGAACATGATCATAACCAAGGGGGCAGATATCAAGACTTTAGTACTCTATCCCCCACCGCAGCCAAGCATCATAATAGTTAAAACTAATAGGCACCCTGTATCATATCTTACTAACAACATTAGATCTCCATTAACTATACAATAAGCACTAGAGTTCAAAGACCAAATAGAAGATGATGCCATCAACAATTTTATTAGTCAAACTGAACTCACATCTCGTACCCAGTGTCATATGATAAAAGCAGCATTTGATAACGAAGTAGAAGAGGAACCTCTGAAAGATGCACATGATCACACGATCCCTGTCACTTCAGTTGCACATAGTAAAATTGTGGAAATTGAACCTGGAAATACCTTAAACATTAACGTTGATCTTACACCCGAACAAGAAACAAAACTCATCCATATCTTAAGAAAATATAAAGAAGCATTTGCATGGGATTACCCTGATATGAAAGGAATTGATCCTCAATTGTGTACACACCACATCTACATAGAAAATGATGCAAGACCCGTTAGACAGCCTCAAAGGCTAAATCCTCATCTAAAAGAAGTAGTAAAAGATGAGCTTCAAAAACTCTTAGATGTTAACTTCATCTACCCTATCTCTGATAGTAAATGGGTCTCCCCACTTGTGGTGGTACTGAAAAAGAATGGGAAGTGCAGAATCTGCGTGGACTACAGGGAGCTAAATAAGGCAACGCAGAAAAATCACTTTCCTCTGCCATTCATCGATAAGGTATTGGATACTTTGGCAGGGAAGAAATTCTTTTCTTTTGTCGACGGCTTCAGTGGGTATAACCAAATACAGATTGCCCCTGAAGATCAGGACAAAACTACTTTTACTTGTCCTTGGGGAACATTCGCCTACTGAGTCTTACCTTTTGGTTTATGTAATACCCCTGCCACATTCCAAAGGGCTATCCTTAGCATTTTTGCAGATCTAATAAATGAAGGTCTGGAAGTATATATGGATGACTTTACTCCATACAAAGATGAGTTTGATCCAGCATTAGAGACACTAGAAAAAGTCCTACAAAGTTGCATAGCTACAAGGCTTTGTTTAAGCCATGAAAAATGCTACATGATGATGATGGAAGGACTTATTTGAGGACACTATATTTCAGTAGCTGGAATTCAGGTAGACCCAGCCAAAATCCAAATACTTTTGCTTATTCCTACTCCCACTACTCAAACAAAGGTACGTAGCTTTCTTGGATTCTCTGGTTATTACAGAAGATTTATAGAACATTATTCACGTATTACTGCACCATTGTATGCACTAACTAGTAATATTGATTTCCTTTGGACAGAAAAATGTGAACGTGCTTTCAACGATCTGAAGAATCTCGTATCTACAGCCCCAGGCCTTCGGGGACCAAATTAGGATTTTCCATTCCAGATATCATCTGATGCCTCAGATACAGCCATTGGAGCGGTCCTTGGACAGGAGGAGGATAGAAAACCATATGCGATTTATTACATTAGCAAAAATCTATTCCCTGTTGAATTAAATTATACTGTCACTAAAAAAGAATTTCTAGCTATTATACATGCTATCAATAAATTCAGACATTACATCACTGGATATCCGGTCATCTTGTACACAGACCATTCTGCTATAAAATACTTAGAAAAAAAGCCTATTACAAATGGCAGAATAACTAGATGGCTGATTTTATTGCAGGAATTTGATATTACAATCAAGGATCGACCTGGGAAAGAAAACCCATTAGCTGATTTCCTCTCAAGAATGCCAAAACCAGTCAATGTAGCAGCAGTTGAAGATCAGTTTCCAGATGAGCATCTCTTTGTTGTTGTTGTTCAAACACCCTAGTATGCTAATGTCGCCAATTACCTAGCAGTAGGTAAGTTACCAAAGCATCTAACCCCTAATGAGCGAAAACAGATTTTCCAGCAAAGTACCAGATTTTCCTCGATTGGGGGCTATTTGTTTCACACAGGGGCAGACATGCAAATCAGGAGATGCGTTCGACAAGATGAAATTTTTGATATATTGAAAGCATGCCATGACCAACCATGTGTTGGACATTTCGCTGATAGCAGGGCTACACATAAAGTATTACACACAGGGTATTATTGGCCCACAATTTTTAAAGATGCAAAGAAATTTGTCCAAGCATGTGACAGTTGCCAGAGAGTGGGACACCCTAGTCACTCGGATGAGATGCCTTTGAAACCACAGTTAGTCATCGAACCATTTGAGCTTTGGGCTCTTTATTTCGTGGGACCAATCAACCCACCATCAAACCAAAAAACATACATTTTGGTGGCAATAGAATACGTCACCAAGTGGGTTGAAGCAGAGGCCTTGCCCAGAGCTACAGAAGAATCTGTTATATAGTTCTTGCTCCATCTATTTGTGTGTTATGGCCTCCCTAGAGAAATAATTACATATGGAAGGCCACAGTTTGCTGGGAACAAAATAGCGACAACACTCAACAATTATCATGTTCAACATAAAATTACCACCCCATATCACCCACAGGCAAATAGGCAAGTAGAAAGCAGTAACAAGATAATAGAAACGATTCTAACAAAAAAGGTTGCATCACAAAGACGCAATTGGGCTGCCAGACTACCAGAAGAACTATGGGCTTATAGAAAAACATGGAGAAGCACCACTGGTCACTCACCTTACTAGCTAAGGTTCGGAAAACAACCTATCTTTCCTATAGAATTTGAAATCCAGACATTACGAACAACACAGGAAGTTGGTTTAGACTTAACTGAGGCACAGACTAATCGACTACAACAAATTAATGAGCTGGATGAAATCAGGCTCTCTGCACTTCAACACACTGCCCTAATACAACAGCAGAGAGCTAAATGGCATGATTCTCTCATTAAAAATAGATTTTTCCACGAAGGAGACTAGGCTCTTTTATATGACTCTAGATTTCAGGACTTCCCCGGGAAACTCTAGACTCGTTGGTTGGGACCATATGAAATTTAGAAAGTACATGACAATGGTACCCTTACCCTGATTACTATTGATGGTTCTGGATATACCTTTAAGGCAAACATTCATCGAGTCCATCTTTATCACAAACCACTTACTCGGGAGTTCTTCTGCCAACAACTACGCCAAGATTGAGATATGGAGATCTTACGGGAGGAAGACAAGTCTCCCCCACCTGTAACTCACTAAGAAGTTCACTTTTCTTTACATTTTGTATATAACTTCTTGAATTATTTTTTTTTTGTACATATCTTTGCAACATGTTTTGTCATTTTTGCTGTTCCTTTTCCAAATGGAACAACACTTTTGATTTTTGTTGTTCCTTTTCCAAAAGGAACAACACTTTTGATTTTTGTTGTTCCTTTTCCAAAAGGAACAACACTTTTGATTTTTTATGTTCCTTTTCCAAAAGGAACAACACTTATGATTTTTGTTGTTCCTTTTCCAAAAGGAACAACACTTTTGATTTCTGTTGTTCCTTTTTCAAAAGGAACAACACTTTTGATTTTTGTTGTTCCTTTTCCAAAAGGAACAACACTTGCGATTTTTGCTGTTCCTTTTCAAAGGGAACAACACTTGTGTGTTTTTGCTATTTTCAAAAGGAACAACACTTTTTGATTTCTGCTGGTCCTTTTCCAAAGGAACGACACCTATTTGATTTTGCTGTTCCTTTTCAAAAAGGAACAACACCGTTGATTCCCACTATTCTCCAAACGAACAGCATCTGTGAACTATTGTTGCGCCCTTCTTTGAATGAAACACTGCTCATATGATTTTGAAACAGCTTGTTCCTTCTTAAGGATTCTTATTGCTAATGTTCTTTCGAGTCTTTTGGAATACAGCTATGCACTTATGTGATGGAAACAAAAACACAGCATACGGAAATCAGTAAATCATAAATCGCTATCTTTATAAGAAACTGCCCTGAATTGGTGAAAGGATGCAGGGAAAGATATGCTTATTTTTCATCTTTTGCTGCCATTGTTCTACTAACTCTGTTCTCATTGGTTATCTGTATCATGACGATTCTTTTTTAACCTACTTTGATTATCATTCGACAATAATATCAAAGGGTCTATACCTTTCTATTGGGATATTAAGACTTCTTCCACCATTCCTACTCTTAAGGAGTGCTGAACCACCCTTTGTGTATAAACAGGAAAGGCTCTCTATTAAAAACAAGAAGAAAAAAGAAGGAAGCAAAACAGGGTTTCTAAAAATTGTCGAATTGCAGGATAGGAAGTCTCATTACGAGCTAGCCTACCATGATCATCAGGATGGAAGTGAAGTGGCATTCCCATTAGGGCCACCACACCTGGGAAATGGTCCAAAAGGTATATCAAATAAATAAACCTTGGAACAGGAAGTCTCACCACGAGCTGGCCTGGCCACTATTCGCTCCTCTCTCGTGAATGGCATTATGGCTAACTGGTCACCAAGCCAGCATAGTGGCCTACATTTTGACATTATACAACGTTTCCTGGCATACACAAAAGACTATTATTCCAGGGGTGAAATAAACAACTCTGCCAAGGTTATGGACACCTGTCGGCAGCAGAACACTGTTAATGGTATTGAAGTCGTATTTTTACACCAATAGGTAAGGAGATTACATCCTCTTGTTTCTTATGACATGATAATTAATTATATAATTACCCAACAATATAGCGCATGACTATATATTATTGCCAATCATTACGGAGCCTAGTGACAACGACCGCATGAGACTTGCTATTTATGGCAAATGTCTCATCCCCGAACTTCCATCAAATCACCACAGTCCCTTACATATTAAAAGAGATCTAACTTTCTACCTCAATTTCAGTAATAGGTTGTTTCTGCAAGCATGGCATATTGCCATACCCTGTTCCATAAAGACCTCGCGGCAGAATAGACGCTGCTCCTTTATTTGACGGCTGGGATAGCCTATCACATTGCGAGGGGGAGGTAACCTCATCATTCCCCAGAGCACGTGGCAGTCCATTATTTGAGAAAATTTTGTACTCGAGCACAACACGGCTCAATGGTATGATCTTTTGCTATTTTTGTTTTCTTCTGCATGAGTTGTTGCTCGAAGCTATTTCCATTGCATACGTCGTTGCATTTGAATTTGAACAAGTAATACACCACCAGCTTCTCTGCGTTTCAACAAACAGCTGTTTTTCCTTTGAGAATTTGCAGTGAAACTATGGCAGGAAGGTCAGCCTGCTGAGAACCGCAAGTATTAATTGTTTCGACTGCAGCCCGAAGAATCCTGAAGAAAGCAGGATGGTTGACCTATCTCAACCACCTAAAGGATTCTAATGAAACAGTAGCGAGAGAATTTTTATAGAACTTACAGGAAGAATACTCCACAGTAAGAGGAAGGTGAATACCAATCACCGATGACATAATAGCAAGAGTCACGGGACTACCGGCCACGGGACCAGTATGGACAATAAAGAAGGAGAGGCTACAGAATATTTTAGAAATCTTTCAGGACGAGGGCCAGAGTTTGACAATCCGAGGAAAGGGGGTGCTACCAGCAACACTAGGAGAGCCATGGGCGGAATTAGCAAAAATCATCCAGAGATACATTACTTGTGAAGGCAGAAAAAACATCGTAAGACCACGACATCTTAAACTCCTAGCTGTCTTAAAGAAAATATGTTCTGTGAATTTACTCGCATTATTGAATTAACTATTGCATGATGTCGCATGAGGTATGAAAAGGGCACAACATGTAGAATCTGTTGTTAGCCACCACGGATTAATTCGGTTGATAGTGAATTATAGTCTCACCCAGCAGCAGAGCAGCTGGGAAGAACTAATTTCCATTATAAATAAAGGGACATCCACATCTGGACGCCCGAAAAAATGAAAATGAGTTGATAGCACACCCCAACGTTTAGAAAAAAGAAAGCAGGACACTTGCACAGAAGAGAAACCTGAAAAACAACCTGAAAAATGACCCGAAAAGTGGAAACATGACACTAGTACACCCGAACAATCATAAAAACGTAGAAAGTTGGCAAGGCTCGCAGGGCTACGAGGAGGGTTGGAGAAGGCCCAAGAAGGCACGAGCCAAGCAATAGAAATCGAATATGAACAATCTGCAGAGACAGAAACGGAGGAAGAAAGCAACGAGGAAGTAGAGCAGGCTGCAGAGACAGGAACGGAGGAAGAAAGCAGCGAGGAAACAGAGCAGTCTGCAGAGACAAAAATAGAAGAAGAAGACATCGAGGGAGAAGAACAGTCTGCAGAGGTAGAAACGGAAGAAGAAGAAGAGGAGGCAGAGCAATCTGCAGGGAGAGAAGAAGAAAAGGATGAGCAGTCTAAAGAGGAAGGACACGAGAAGAAAGAAGTTGAGCAGTCTGAGTAGGAGGAAGGAATGGAACAGCAGGAAGGAAGCCCATTACAAGACTCGTTAGGGGAAGATGAATTGGCCAACGTTTTGGAAAATGTGGGCTAATATGGCCAACCCCTGAGTCCATCTAACCTCCATGCTATAGAGAAAACCTAGGAGAAAGACGCACCCGAGGAATTTCATGCAGAAGAGGCGGAAGTAGAAAATTTGTCCGTTCATAATGAGAAGATATCAGAAAATGCTGAGCAGGAACAACCCGTTCCTAGTCAGAAGGCACCAGAGGAAAGTCCAGAGGAAATAAGGGCAGAAGAAGAATCAGCCCAAGAAATAACAGAGCCAAGCAAGGTTCTTACCCCACAACAACCACCTCAGGGAGAAAATCAGGAAGCTAGCCACAGTCCAACCCACAACGAACAGCCTGCTGTTCTTTCTGAAGAGATGATGGAAATAAGGGAATTACAAAGGGAAAAGCAAACATTGTTAAACATAATAGTCCAGCTTCACCAGTAGATTAGGATTCAAAAGGCAAGGCAAAGGGTGAAAGTGACTTCAGGAAGAAAAGGTCTTACCACAACAGTAAGATCCCTTAAGGGCAAGAGGCAGAGGACCAGAAGCCGTCCCACTGCTCAAAACCCTGACAAAAGACAAACTGTTGTTCCAAATGAAGCTGAAAAACAAACTACTATTCCAAATGAAGCAAAAGAGCATACTGCTATTCCATTTTAAAAGGAACAACAGTGGGCTGGAGTTCGTGTTAAAATTGAAAAAGATGATAAGATGGTTTAGACGGAGGAACCACCTTCGGTAGTAATAAGGATTATGAACTCAAAGCAGTGCAATAAGAAAGTTCAAGTAAAGCTCCCGGCCTTCACGGATGCATGGAAGAAGGACCTGAAAACAAGAACCCTTCACAAACATTTGAAGCAGGCCCAGCAAGAAGCAGAAAAGCTTAGGGAGCAAATGGTCCCCTGAGAAAAATATGAAGAATTACAGTAGCAGCTAAGGAACGTCAACTTATTAGAAAGCCAAGCTTTCGAAGGATGGCGAAGGGATCAAGAGAAAGTTGCCAAGGTAACCCATAGATTAGATGTAGTTATTAAACAGATGGATACCTTGTGTTCTCTATACAATGAGGTCCTAGCATGTAGAGTCCCTGCCAAGAACTATGCCCTATTTCTAACGGAAAGGTATTTACAATTGAAAATAAAGGCTGTTAAAGCAAGTGCTCCCATAGAAATTAACACTGTAAATGATTTTATAAATTGCTGTAAACATTATGGCGTAAAAGTACAAAGGTTATTGTGTGAATTTTACTTGCATAACCTTGTACTAGAACAAGAGATTGAGCTGAACCCTGGCCCTTTTGTTGGGGATATTCAATTGCAAGCATTTATTTCATTTGCAGTCAATCAAATTAAATGGCTTAAAGCCTACAATGCTTTTCAAAAACAAGAAAACGAATTAGATCTATGGGTAAGAGCTGAGCCTAGAGACCTAGAATAGTTATGGAGGAGACATAGAAATCTCATGAGGGCTCTAGGAGTGATTAAAGCATTAGGACCCATGCATGAAGCAATCATTCGGTAGGGGCTTGAATTCTTTTCCTCCATTAAAGACCCTGCCATTGAAGCAGCTAAATTTCGATATCGAGTATGTAGTCTGAACATTCAGCTCAAAGACCCATTTAAGTATGAGAATTTTAAGCTTGTTGCTAACCGATTCCCCCTCTATGGCGAAATTTTTTTGAGTGCAGGGCCATCCTGGTTAGGATATAGGTTCCGGAGTCCAATCATTTGGCATCCTGCACCCTGATACCAAGCCCTGTATGAGATTCCCGAGGGCCAAACAGATCATTTCTTTGATCATTTAATTTCGCATCACGGCTGTAGACCCCCGCACGAGATTCCATCTCCAGCCTACTCCCTCATTGCTTTGCATGTCAACTACAATGTTTTCATGAGGCCATGGAAAAGGGTAAGCTGGGGGGTGTGTAGAGTATCAAGGAAGGTATGTTCCGATGGTTATTTTAGTATCTTTTCACTAGAACTTAAAAGCCTTTTGCATTAGAAACTTAGATAATGATGAGGGTTTATAAAGAAACATGAGAGATTAATAGGAAACACTAATAATTGTCATTCCTATGTGCAGGAGGGAGGAAAAACGGAAGGTGGCCATTCCAAAGGAAAAGACAAGGATGAGCTAACTGTTGTCCCTTTGATGAGAGACCACAAGCAAACCAGATCAAAAGGGATCAACCCAGGAAAGGAAGCGGAGATACCAGCACGGAGCAGAAAAGGAAATAAGTGACGCAGGATTAACGATTCTGCGAACCCCTCAGGATCTAAGATGCTAAGGGATTGCTATTTTATCTATTTTCTGTATCTATATATCTCCACCATCTTCCTTATATAAAGGATAGCACTGTTGGCTAGCGGGGGAGGACTTTTTATGTAACTTCTTTTAAGGAAGATCAAGACTACGATCTTTATGTTCTATTGAAGACTTGAGTTCCTGTAATTTCATTTCATGCATTAATACAGACTTGGTTACTCTTTTATTTTTGAGCCTGGATCAATCCTGAGTGGTGTACCCCTGGAGGCTAAGGGCCCAGCCGTAGAGGACACTTTCTCTTGTACCATTACGCGTTGTTTCCTTGTGGTTTGTTCGTAGACGTAATTTGGTAATCTGTTGTGTTTTAAGAACGTTATATTACATGCTCTGTTATGTTTAACTCGTTTCATGTTCCTGTAAACAAAAGTCTTATATTGACACCGTGTCATGTTACCAATCCTTTAAGTGTTGATTAATATCTACAAGATACTGTCACTTCATTACAGAGTTTATTGCGATTGTGCTTTAGTATTACAACAATTATCTTGAAAAGTCTGATTTCATATGATTATTGAATGAAACTGTTTTCATCTTGAGATGCAATCGTATGCGTTTATTTAGATCAATAACGGAAGAAGATTAAGCACATTGTGTTTCTAAGGTTGTAATCGGTAGTGTTGTTCCATAGTATGTGTACATCTTTTAAGACTGAAGGATTGATGTTTTGATTGGAGTAGATAGAGTACAACTTGATGAACTTGGTTACTGCTTAGTTCCATTGTTGTTCCATTTTTGAATTGTTGTTCCATTTCTGAATTGCTATTCCATTTTTGAATTGCTGTTCCATTTTAGTTGCTATTCCATTTATTTTTTGTTCCATTTTAGTCGCTGTTCCATTTTAGTTGTTGTTCCATTTCAATTGCTATTCCATTTCTAGATTATTAATTTGTTGTTTTATTTACTTGCCATTTCTTAAGGACAGTCTCAGGCTGTAGTGAGCATCAGCATCTACTACCTAGCTTGCAGACCTCTGATCTGCTCCCATCAACTATGAAAGGGATGGGTTATTGCTACCGAACCCTTGGCTGATGTGCTGTTCTATTTCATTGCCATTACCTTTACTTTCCATTTCATTTCTATTTATTAAGGATGATCTCAGGCTGTAGTGAGCCCCAACATCTACTACCTAGCTCCAAGACCTCGGATCTATTCTCATCAGTTATGAAAATGATGGGCTACTGCTGCCGAACCTTTGGCTGATGCAATGCTTGGTGTGATTTAGCCTTTTGAAGTAGTTAAGTTGTAGACACACATCGATTTACTTTTGTAGCTTTTAAACATATGTACTACAAGCATTACTCTAACAAGTGCTAAGCCTCAGACTGAGACACTCTTTGAAATAGCAAGATGATCCTGGATTGACATATTAATATGAGGTAACTAGAGGTGAAAGAGACCCTTTTTATAGCTCTACAATGACTATAGCTTTCCCAGTTTCTCCCTTAAGCTTGGCATGCGAGTGACTAGGGTCATATCAGGAATGTGAAAAACCTAAACCTCTAGTCAAATGGATGGAGAGTTGTCTATGCGATTGGAAGGCTCCATTTGCACAAATGAGTTTATTTGCATGTGACTACAGTCGAATCCTTCATGTTCTATGCTTGCATGCAATATGGGTGAAGTCTAACTCGAAATTAGAAGCCAATGCGTTACCTGGTGCTTCACGAGAGTTCTTCTTGCTAGGATTTTTGTGTGGATACTTTGTAGCATAGTGCCCGAATTCATGAAAATTTAAGTATTTTATTTTGGACAAGTCTTTGTTATTTCCTCCTTTGCTGGAATATGGTTTGGTTTGAGATTTATTCCCTTTTCCCTTATTTTCCTTTCCAACCAATACAAAATTTTCTTCATCCTCTCCCTTGGATGAACCTCCATCTTTTGTATTTCACCTGATTTCCTCTTGTACAAAATTGGACCAGAATAATTCCCAATTCAATAATTTTTACCTTCCATTTGAAGATTCCTAGTAGCTATGCCAAGATTTTCTTCTAGGCTCACTAGGTGATCTTCTACAACATTCACACCAACCCCTCCAAGCTCATCCCTAACTTGTTTAAATGTGGTGAGATACTACAGAAGAATATCATTCTTTTGCATGTTAATGTTTCAAATTTTGTCTTTAAGGCCAATTTTCTATGGTCGCTTCTATTATCGAATAGCTCAGTCACTGCCTTCCACATTGCAAAAGGAGTTTCTTTTGCATGGAGATTTGAGATAATTTGGCCTCTCAGTACCCGTAGAATTATTCTCCTTGGCTTAGCTACATATTTCTTCCATTGGGATAAGTTCTAGGTGTCAGGTGATCTTGGTTTTGGAATATGTATCTTGACATATTCCAATAATCCATTATAATTCCTCTATGTGATCCTTCTAGGAAATGAAATTTGAGCTGCCTTCTAAGGCATACTCTAATCTTAGTTCATTGAAGGCCATTCTTCCAATTCTGAGGAAAACCTGTAACATTAAAGCCACAAGTTCAAACCTCTTAATGAAAAAAAAAATCTTATTATAATGTGAATCTTTCTCTAATACTATGTAGAAATATGGTGATAGAATTATAACTGCTTAGGAAATTTAATCTAAATCAAGAGACACAATTCTACTCTACTGATTTGTGGAAATTAATTCACAATTTAGAATAACATTCACAAACATGAATCAATCACATAAGCAAGAATATAGATGTATCTAGGATAAATCATCTAATAAACACCCTTTAAGCCTTTCTGAATTAATTATATGAATAGAGAATCTATTACAATTGCTAGCTCCATCTCTAAGCTCAACCTGCAAAATAATAATTGTTCTCTCTGCTCAATGAGAAGGTTAGATCCAGACTTAATCAATTTCTTCCCACGCCTGAGCTCTTATTTCCTTGCATAAATATAAAGGAAATTTCCCCCTATTCTTTAGGAATTTCCTCTAAAATGACTCTACAATTCCCAAGGATTGATCACTAGTTGCATGCAACACTTTTACACTCAAAACTAGCCTACAATTGTTGTTACACTGCCTTGGAATCTTTGCCACAATTGATAAATTTGATTTCCTTGCATGCATGAGATATTTTTGGTTGGTTTATCGGTTAGCTAGATGATCTCCAAGTTATATTATGGACGCACAACACAACTGGCTGCAAACTAGTTCTATCACTTGTTAGAACTAGTTTAATTGAGTACAAATAGAAATAATTGAATTCGATTGCTATAAATTATCAATCAACACATGAATACTGAACTCCAAGCCCAAAATATCAAATTTATTGAGCTATTTGATTGAAAAGAGTGATGTAACCTCAGTTAACTACGTCCAAGCTATTTGTTAATTTCGAAATTTCGAATTTTCTAAATTTCACCAAGGCTAAGTGAAATTGAAACTTTATCTCTACAATTCTAAACATAGTCTTACATTCATTTTTATATGTTTTAATTTTATTGATATACAATTTATGATTTAGTATTTATATAAATATAATATAAATGTAAGTATTTTTTTAAATTTTATTTGATTTCTTTTTATATATTTAATATACCTTTCAGAAAAAATCATATTTGGATAGTTGGCATTGATTTCAACTAGATTATCATGGATTTATGTGCTAGCATGATGTTAGGCAAGACAATATTGATGTCCACTAGGTTAGTTGTGATAGTAACAGATGCTAGCATTAATGTTTTTAGTGTATCAAGCTCAGCGGGACTTCGATGGTTGCTAGAGTGCTCGGTAGAGAATCATCATGGTATCAAGATTATTGGAGAAGCCATAAAATGATGGTTATGATCAATCTAAGTCTTGAAATTTCAAGAATATTCTACCTCTAAAGATCGACTCTTATACTCTCGGAGTTTTCATGGTTGGTTAGTGCTCGGAAAGATATTTCCAATCATATGTGAAAGTCCATGAATGGATCTTGGGATAAAAACTTATTGATAGCTGAAGTAAGGATCTTGAAGTCCTTAGAGGTAGGCCGAATTTCAAAACCATAGGAGCAGGCAGAATTTCAGATCTTGAATTTCAAAACTTTTTTACCTCAGAGAGTCGAAGGTTCAGGACATTGGAAGGTTGGGATATTGGAGGAGGTAGAATATCATAAGCAAACCAAATATCGAAACCCTGAATTTCAGAATTAGGCACGGGATGTCGAAATGTCTGAATATCAGAGCCTCAAAGGTTCAGAAATTTTGGAACCTCAGAACCTCGGAACTAGGGAAGGTTGGAACTTCACAACTCTGGTATTTTTCAACTTAAGTGCTATGGTGACTCCATGTGGGAAGTATTTCAGAGGTTGCAATTTCATAAATCCTCTATAATTGTAATCTGAAGAAAGTTCTGATACCAGGGAACTATGATGTGTTAGTGCTTGGTCATGGAGCCTAAAAGAACTAAGGGTATAGAGCTAGAATACGAGGATATAAACCCTTGGTAGGATCCTTAAGGGCTTAGAAACTAAGTTCTATGCCACCTATCATAACACCTAGTCCTATGTTGAAAAAATGAGGGACGAAGAAAAAGGGGATAAAGGCCAATCTCATAATATCTCGATTTTCTAATACATTCCTTAATAAAGTTACAACATGAGGGGCTCTAAAATTGTAGCACAAAGGTGTATTAAGGATGAATGAGTTGACATCTAAGAGTAAATGTTCACATAAGAGTTGGTTTATGGAGTCAATGGTGACTATCATACTCAGGAGACAGAGATAGAAATCATTGGATCAAGGTAGCTAGGACCATCATTGCGCAAGATTATTTAAATGGTGTATGTCAGTGAGATGAGATATGTCATCCTTGATCTTAGGTGCACACTACTTGGGATTAAATGAAGATCAAAGCGTGAGGGGTAGGACATTTACTAATAGAATGAACAAGATCCTTGTCAGAGTGTGTAGGTTGATTGAAATTTAATTCTAAGCATGGATAATCACAAAGAGACCCATTCTTTGAATTAATTTTATTGCAACCAAATTTCATGAGTAAATGATTCCAGTCCTCATGTTTAATGTAAAAAAAAATGGGTGAGAGAACAAAGCCCATTCTTCATGGTAAATGAGGCTGTAGTGCCTATGTAACAGATGCAACAACATGATAGAGTGATAAGTGTAGACCTACACTCGGGAAACTTCAATGCTAATGTGATGGTTGACAGGGAGAACATGATCATTATGCTTCAGTGAAACAAAACCCAATATTTCAGTTGAGAAATGTAGGGAGAAGCAGCATTGTAGCTAGTGAGATGTGTGGATAACTATGTGCATGAGTGCATTATTCTGTGAGGCCAAGTGAGCCTATGCTTCAAAGAAGAGGTCATGTATGCCTATGTCATAGGGAAAAGTGGTCAACTGAGCGTGTACTACTGTGTGAGAGGCTGAGAGAGCCTGTGGAATAGAAGGCGTTGATGGTGTAATGTATGTTGTTGAAAGAAGAGGGTTGATAATAATATGATGTTGTGGTGTGGACAAAGTTCTAAGATAGTTGTGATGAGATATTGTTGAAAGGAGCAATGAGCTGTTGCAGAGTGTGAAAAGGACAAAGTGATGTGTGTGCCAAAAAGTTGTTGAGAAGAACAAAGACTTGATATCAGACAAAGTAGTTGCCATCTATAGTGAACATTAGTTCCTTATTAAGTGTGGGTGGTAGCCTACATACAAGAAGTTGGTGCTTCCATCTCTAGTGGGTGTCTAAAGAAGTATTAGGGTTTGGTACCTCCTGTAAGTTGGTAATTGAATAAATCCAAGGAGTAGCAAGTTGGTGCTTACAAAAAATCCATGAATTTGGTGCTATAGATGGTTCTTCTAGTAGGCTAATCAAGTGTTCGCAAAAGGAGGGAGTTGGTGCTTCTGACAATTGGCTACAAGAAAACAATCAAAGAGAGTTGGTGCTTCTTGTGAGTGGTGGCTCACAAATAGATTGATGTAATAGTGTATGTGCTCTTATTTTTACATCAATAAAAAGAATAAGCTTGGTGGTTTTTTCTCGGAATGGCTTTCACATTAAACCTTCATCTCTCATGTGTTTGTTGCTCATGATATGTATGCTTCTTTTAATTTATATGGTTGTTGTTATGGTTTGATAATGGTGGATCTCATATAATGGATTCTAAATTTGAATGAGTGAATATGAATTGGCATAAAAGTTAAAATTAGCCTTAATACTGATTCACACCCCCCTCTTAGTATTAACATTGTTTCTGACAATTGGTTTCATAGCCAAGTTCCTTTAGGAATAACTCTATCACTAGAAGGTAGCTCAAAGGGAAACAATGGATAATCAAGTTTGGCTAATAACAAAATGAGTTCCATTTTTAAATTGATAATACTATGACATCTGTAAGATTAGAATGGAACCCTATTTGATGGTAATAAATGAAGACATTTGGTTGTCTGTGATATATGAAGAGAGGAATAAGTTCAATATAGAAGCCAAGACAAATGTTTATAGAGGCATTGTGAGCCAAAGAAGGAACTGCTAGAAAAATTACAATGCCTATATGGAGGAGAGAGCTACACAACTCAAGAGGAGGTTGAAGAACCTTGTTTCTCAAGTTAGTGAACTAGAACATGTAGCTGTTGGTGATAAGAAGACAAAAAATAAAAAGGAGAAGGTGTCTAAAAGGAAATATGGTCAAAAAATTGAAGGTATTTCTTCCTCTGAGCAAACTTCTCATCTTCACTCTAAGGATAGTGAAGAATAATAATACTTGGATGAGATTCCATGCAACTCTTAAGGTAAGCTATTGTTCTATGATAATTGTGAAGTGATAGGTCACTTAGACGTTAGATGTACATATTCCTTTTCTGAAAATAAATATAGTCATACATATAGTGGTTGTGAAGAGAGGCCTATACTGGTAGCAATAACCAATGAGGGTATCATAGAGGAATAATATAGATCTAAGGTGTGCTCATCCATAGGAGAAAATAAGAGTACCTCTGCTAGTGATGAAGAAGCGATACTCCTCAAACCCGTGGAATATTCCATCAAAACATATATGGATCGAGATCTCTGTGATGGCTCATCTGTTACCTCTGATATTAAACAAAAGGATCCATATGAAAGGATATATTTGAGGATTAATTTTATCTCTCTTCTAAAGGAGGTCAACAACCTATTAGAGGAAAATATCAAGTGAGAGAATCAATTGAAAATTTATGAGCTTAAGAATGAAAAGTTGAGCAAAACAATAGTTAATCTTAATTCTCAACAAGAAGAGGATAGCAGGTTGAGTGGCATGCTGACCAATACCCCAAATGATAGAAAAGATTACTGTGAGAGACTCCAAAGTGAAGTAGCCTCATTGAGACAAGACATAGAAAGGACAAATAAAGAGTTATCTCGATACCAGAAGATAGAGGAGAGAAGAAAGGCCTTAGATGAGATGCTTGTTAGTAAAATATCCCTACTCATCTAGGTTGGTTTGGGTTTCAAAGAAGAGCCAAGATCCAATAAGTAAAAGGCTGGAAGTTTAACCACCCATGGAAGGGTAGTTGGAAATTAAAAAAAAGAAGAAGGACAATATGTTGTTGCATAGCAGGAGAAACAACGAAATCAACAACCAAAAAAGAAGAAGAAAGAACAACAAAATGTTATGCAAGAACAAAGAAACCAACAAAATTCTAAGAATAAAAAACAAGGAGCGTAGCAGAAGATATCCAAGAAACAACTCGAAAGAGTGAAAGGAAGCAATGCAAGCTACTATGGAAGGCACATAAATAGCTAAGAGAAGTCCTTTCCCCCTCAAGGAAAAAGGCTTCAAAGAAAGGTAACTTCTTTCATCAAAATCCTTTCATGTTTATTGTTTTTCTTACAATAATTTTGGACATAAATCCATAGACTATAGATGGCATGCAAGAAAAAAAATTATGTTGGGTACCAACAACCCCATAATGCACAAAGTGGCCTAGACTAAGAATGTTGGAAGTGATTGAATTTTTGACAACAATGTTTCCGAGAATAGTAACTCCTCTACCCCATTTCGGTGCAATGTCAAATTCTACAATTGTGACAGTTTTAGGCACGAGAGAGAAAGCTGCAGATATGAGAAGAAAAATAATGCTTCTCAGCATATGCATGGGAATATTACAACTTGGGCTCTGAAGACAAAAAGGAATAAAAGAGAAAAATAATACTAGTTTTTCTTTAGTTCTCTATGTCAAAAGAGAAAGTTGAAAAGAGGAGGAATAAATCAAAATAAAACGAGGAAGAAGGATCCTCTTACCCTTGTGGTGGACCCCTTTTTAATGTAGAAAGGCAACATGAATATTTGGGTGAAGAAAGAGGAGGTGAAGGGGAAGTGTCCTCCAGCCATGCACAACTGAGAGAAAGCTCAAACATGGGAAAATGAATCCTTAATATTATTCTCCTGTTAGTACTTAACAATTGAAGGTTTGGAACAACAAGGAAGATGATATTCTCACGGGGAGTAGAATCTTTTTTTCTCTTCAATAGAAGAAGATAATGGTCATAAGGGAGGTTGAATAAGTCAGATGCACGATGCTAGAAAGAATATACAGAAAGGTGTGTATCATTGTTGAAGGTATGGTCGAGCCCCCTTACTAGTTACAATAATGTATTTATTTATTTCAAATGTATCAACATTGAAAGAGAGAGGAGTTTAACCAGCCAAATCTTAGGGGGAGTGCACAACAACATATTATGTTGTGGGAAGAAGAGGATGAGCTACATCAAAAGTGTGGAATGTGTTAGCTTCCTGCTGCAGCAGGTTATTCATATTTCATCATTGACATTTTTACAGGCCAAATATGTCGTACTTTGCATACTGCAATGCTCCATATTTGCTTAACAGTATCCAAGCGAAGAAGGCTACTCCAAGTTCATTTAATTGCCTTCCAAATTTTGAAAAAGTTATCCCGGTATCACAAATTTCCAGTTAAAGGGAGGTCCAAACAGCTTAATCTTGGCAGATTCTTAGATAGGTAGAGAAGCAGAGGAGCCCAACAGCTTAATCTGGGCCCTTAGAAGAAATAAGGGTAGTATGTAGATAGGAAAGCATCAAAAGAAAAATGGAGTGATGGGTTTGCAAGTCTAAGTGCACCCAAATCAAAAGAAGAAAAAATGCTAGGTAAGTAGGCTGGGTAGGTAGTTCTGAGGTTGTTGAATCCTAATTGCTGATCAGTTCTAGATTTTCAGGTATCATCTCACTCAGGACACAGTCAGCGGGCAGTTCTATGCGAGAAGCTTGAAAGAGGTATAACTAACTCCCCTTCTCCGCTTTCCCCATTCATTAACTAACTTCCCCAAAAGAGGTCAAGATCTGCTTGATACCTCTTAAGTTTCATCATTTTCATAACAGTAACTCGAGTAAAGACCTCCTTTACTCAAAGCTGTTCCATACTTTCTCTAAAGAATGGTTCTACCCCCTTGTAACAGCCTAAGGTATCCTGAACTTAGCGCTTTCTTACCATCTCCATATTAACCACTAACATTATTATTTAGCTCCCTATTTTTCCCGTCCCCCTACAAATATTAAGTAAATCTTCCCCTATGTATTATCCCTCCCCCTGGTTGAAAAATTACCATAAGTACCCCCGGGAATTGCTCAGTTTACCTGAAACTTAGCAAGAACCCTCAACCTTCAAACCATATTCCAGATACAATGGACTCCTTCTATAGTATAAAATCCCTCTAAGGTAATCGGACGCCTTCCGAAACCTCAAATTCCTTTCACACCCACCTACTTACTCTTTCCGCCCAAAACAAACCCCTTGCCAACTTCCTTAACACTACGCAGACCCTTAAAAGCCAGATCGCATCGAAAGATCGCAATTTCCTCTCCATGCAAGTTATGACCCATCCGTCACCACCCGACGCGATATCGCGATATCGGCGGTCAGTGGTCGCAAGCGCCAAATGTCCAACACAAACACCCTTCGTTCCCCGCCGATAAGATATCGCGATCGCATCGGAGCTAGTTCATCGCATCACCTTCAGTATCAACACCTCGCCATGTCATTCTGTACCAGGGACCCACCACAGGTGACGTCATCCACCGTATAGCCGACGTCAGCAGCCAGAAAGCCGAAACTTCGCGCAGGAAGAGAAATCACACTTCGGAGCTCTAGAACACGAAACAGAGGCAGTTTTCGATGGCATTAATCACGCATCGCTATGGGAAATAGGCCGTTTTGGGGAATCTTCGGGGAATCTTTTGATTCCTTAGCCCGTTGTGCGCCGAAAAAGCAGGAAAATCACCCGATCGTGCCAAAGTGATCCGGTTTAAAAATAGCAGCAGATCAATGACAGAGTTTAAAGTGTATCAGATCAACTCATCAGGTATCAAGCGTGTCAAAGAGTATCAGTAGACGACGGAAGCGATCAATGTAGCGGCAAAGAGCATTAGCGAAAATATTGAGCAGTGGCCCGAAGTAGGAGAAAATTTAATACCTTCCAGCAGATTTAAAGAAAGAGTGCGAAGCCACTCGAAGCCCTCAAATCATAATTATTTCACATTTAACTCACACCAGAGCAAAACTACAGTTCCCAAAGCACAATCATTCAAGCAGCACCGCATCTAGCCTCCAAGGGCCACACTGTCATCTTTTTTGATTCAGCTGCCCCTAGCGTAGCCAAAAAGATTTACTTGCATTTAATTCCAGCAACACTTAGATTTTTGAAGAGTTTTCTAGCAGACCTGTTTAGGTCAGTTGTAATGATTGTCTTTTTGATATTTTGCTTATAAATACCACCCTGAACAATGTTGTGAGGGGTTGGTTGGTTGGTAGCAGTTGGTTAGTTTCCTCCCCAGCATTTTCTCTGAGCAGAGACCCGCACTGCAACTGTTATATTTTCTATAATCAAAGATTGCTGAAAGCATGGATTGCGAAACTACTTGATGTTTTCACTTGGCCAAGGAATGATTACGGAATTCCTATCCTTCTACATGATTCAATAAGTGTTTCTCCCCTCTGTCAACTTTTGTGTTTTTTACCATCGTTCCGCCTTCTAAATTGCAGGAAAAAATAATAGCTTAAGATTTGTTTCACTACACCTTAAGCTCAATTTCTGCATTTTTCGATGTTTTCTTCAGAAATAGCTATGAGCATGTATACTTAAATGATCTTGTTTACGCTGTTTCTTTCACATATGAATGCATGTTTAGGAATTCTTAACTGCTCCTGGATCCCATTCATCCATTTCTCCACTTTTTCAGCATGATGAAATGATTCTCCTTTGCCTTTCATCCCTGATTTTCATTCCGTACTTTCAGTAGATTGATAATTGTATCATGTGTGGCTATCCCGCTCCATAATTCCCTTGTGACCAAGAAAACGCAATAGCAAGCCTCAATCTGTGACTCCATGCCCAATGGTTCAAAACTTATCACACCTTACCTTGCCTCTTTGTTTGAGAATCCTACCTCCCATCCAATCACAAAGAAAATTCCCTTGAAGCCAGAAAGCTAGCCTAAAATCATCAACAAAAGTTGAATCATAAAGAGAGAGCCCTCTCTGATTGCAGGTGGGCTAGAACCTACAATCCAAAGATTGGTTTGTGGTTACCTCGGTCGTATCCCTATAAGGAGCCTAGGGACAAACTGAGTGATAAAATAATGGCGACTCCGTTGGGGAACTCTCCTCAGATAAATTAATTAAACCAGTCTGCAGCTCTACAGAGGAAGAAACTGACTTATGAAAGCCTCGGTCGACCTGTACCTGTGTTCTCCACTGGGGATTCAAGAGCTTAGTTCATTTTTATAAACCCCGCTTACCGGAGAAAGTGCTCCTGTTCTTCAGAGCTTGTCATGCTTAGTTCTGGTCTTTGATGGTGGACAGAGATCAGGCACTTCAAAGTCTAGGCATCCACATGGCAACTCCACTTCAAATTTCAACCAAAGGCTCCACTGAGGAACGAACCAATTTTACAACCAAATACTCCATGTTCCCAAGCATTAACAGTGAGAGAGAATGACCGAGTTCTGGGAAGATCTTCCATTTGATGAAGCTTTAGATGAATTCAAAAATTTTTTATCAGAATTCGAACTTAATGAATAATTTTTCAGAGTGGTATTGTTAAAAACAAAAACAACAGGCCACTCGAATAAACTTTTCCTTGAGTTAGTTGTTGAAAAATATGAGAATGAAATTGAAGTCTTGGAAGCTCAGATACAATCATACAATTTCCGTGACCCTAAAGAATTTTACCAAAATCTTCCTCCCCCAGTCCACAGGGAAATAGTGCTATCTCCTGAATTACAGATTGAGTATGATCTGGGTTTCAAGGCAAAGACAAAAGGATTAGCTGCTAGGCTTATTACCAAAGATGCAACTACTCCATCTGACCAAGAAGACCCAGAATCATGTCGAAGTCTCCCTTCCCCAACTCAGAAGGAAATAGTGCTACCTGCTGACTTACAGATTCTGTATGATTCTTTTTTCAAGACAGAGACAAAAGGATTGGCTGCGAGGTTTATTACCAAGGATGTAGCTGTAACATCTGGCCAAGAAGACCCAGAAGAAGTTCTCTCACATGATGATTTTATTGATCCTATTGCAGACTACATGGAACTTCTCCTTGACGCAGGTTCCCTAGCGTGCTTTCTCGGTGAAGACCAAGTACATCAACAGCAACCGTTCTATGCCACAACTCTGATTATGAGGGCACATGACCAAATAATGCTTCCAAGTTCACAAACCATCATTCAGTGAGATCACTCTTTTCTTCAGTTGCTTAAGTGGCTGCACTGGTTATTTGATCTCACCTGACAGCAAAGTAAGTGTTGATTAGGGTAGGTAGGTAGGAGAAATAAGGCAACCGGAGAAGACGATTTTGCATAAAACAGCAACAACTAAAGGCTAAGGCATTCTGACCTGCTGTTCTTGGCTTCTCACAAGGAGAAGCCATCCCCAAGTGGAGCCACTGTTAGCTTCCTGCTGCATCAGGTTATTCATATTTCATGATTCACATTTTTACAGGCCAAATATGTCATACTTTGCATGCTGCAATGCTCCATATTTTCTTAACAATCTCCAAGCGAAGAAGGCTACTCCAAGTTCATTTAATTTCCTTCCAAATTTTGAAAAAATTATCTTGGTATCGCCAATTTCCAGTTAAAGGGAGGTCCAAACAGCTTAATCTTGGCAGATTCTTAGATAGCTAGAGAAGCAGAGGAGCCCAACAACTTAATCTGGGCCCTTGGAAGAAATAAGGGTAGTATGTAGATAGGAAAGCATCAAAAGAAAAATGGAATGATGGGTTTGCAAGTCTAAGTGCAACCAAATCAAAAGAAGAAAAAATGCTAGGTAAGTAGGCTGGGTAGGTAGTTCTAAGGTTGCTGAATCCTAATTGCTGATCAGTTCTAGATTTTCAGGTGTCATCTCACTCAAGACACAGTCAGCAGGCAGTTCTATGCAAGAAGCTCAAAAGAGGTATAACTAACTCCCCTTCTCCGCTTTCCCCATTCATTAACTAACTTCCCCAACAGAGGTCAAGATCTACTTGATACCTCTTAAGTTTCATCATTTTCATAACAGTAACTCGAGTAAAGACCTCATTTACTCAAAGTTGTTCCATACTTTCTCTAAAGAATGGTTCTACCCCCTTGTAACAGCCTAAGGTCTCCTGAACTTAGCGCTTTCTTACCATCTCCATATTAACCACTAACATTATTATCTAGCTCCCTATTTTTCCCGTCCCCCTACTAATATTAAGTAAATCTTCCCCTATGTATTATCCCTCCACTTGGTTGAAAAATAACCGTAAGTACCCAAGGGAATTGCTCAGTTTACCTGAAACTTAGCAAGAACCCTTAACCTTCAAACCATCTTCCAGATACAATGGACTCCTTCCAGAGTATAAAATCCCTCTGAGGTAATCAGACCCCTTCCGAAACCTCAAATGCCTTTCACACCCACCTACTTACTCCTTCCGCCCAAAACAAACCCCTTGATGACTTCCTTAACACTCCGCAGACCCTTAAAAGCCAGATCGCATCGCAAGATCGCGGTTTCCTCTCCATGCAAGTTATGAACCATCCGTCACCACCCGACGCGATATCGCGATATCGGCGGTCAGTGGTTGCAGGCGCCAAATGTCCAACTCAAAGACCCTCCGTTCCCCGCCGATGTGATATCGCGATCACATCGGAGCTAGTTCATCGCATCACCTTCAGTATCAGCACCTCGCCATGTCATTCTATACCAGGGACCCACCGCAGCTACCGTCATCTGCTGTATAGCCGACGTCATGTTGATGTGAGCAGACAGAAAGCCAAAACTTCACGTAGGAAGAGAAATCGCACTTCGGAGCTCTAGAACAAGAAACAGAGGCAGTTTTCGGTGGCGCTAATCGCGCATCGCTACGGGAAATAGGCCGTTTCGGGGAATCTTCGGGGAATCTTTTGATTCCTTAGCCCGTTCTGCGCCGAAAAAGCCCGAAAATCACCCGATCGTGCCAAAGTGATCCGGTTTAAAGACAACAATAGATCAATGACAGAGTTTAAAGTGTATCAGATCAAATCATCAGGTATCAATCATGTCAAAGAGTATCAGTAGACGGCGGAAGCCATCAATGTAGCGGCAAAGAGTATCAGTGAAAATCTAGAGCAGCGGCCCGAACCAGAAGAACATTTAATACCTTCCAGCAAATTCAAAGAAAGAGGGCGAAGCCACTCGAAGCCCTCAAATCATAATTATTGCACATTTAACTCACACCAGAGCAGAACTACAGTTCCCAAAGCACAATCATTCAAGCAGCACCGCATCTAGCCTCCAAGGGCCACACTGTCATCTTTTCTGATTCAGCTGCCCCTAGCGCAGCCAAAAAGATTTACTTGCATTTAATTCCAGCAACACTTAGATTTTTGAAGAGTTTTCTAGCAGACCTGTTTAGGTCAGTTGTAATGAATGTCTTTCAGATATTTTGCTTATAAATACCACCCTGAACAATGTTGTGAGGGGTTGGTTGGTTGGTAGCAGTTGGTTAGTTTCCTTCCCAGCATTTTCTCCGAGCAGAGACCCGCACTGTAACTGTCATATTTTCTATAATCAAAGATTGCTGAAAGCATGGATTGCGAAACTACTTGATGTTTTCACTTGGCCAAGGAATGATTACGGAATTCCTGTGCTTCTACATGATTCAATAAGTGTTTCTCCCCTCTGTCAAATTTTATGTTTTTTACCACCGTTCCGCCTTCTAAATTGCAGGAAAAAATAATAGCTTAAGATTTGTTTCACTACACCATAAGTTCAATTTCTGCATTTTTCGATGTTTTGTTCAAGAATAGCTATGAGCATGTATACTTAAATGATCTTGTTTACGCTGTTTCTTTCACATATGAATGCATGTTTAGGAATTCTTAACTGCTCCTGGATCCCATTCATCCATTTCTCTTTTTCAGCATGATGAAATGATTCTCCTTTGCCTTTCATCCCTGATTTTCATTCCGTACTTTCAGTAGATTGATAATTGTATCATGTGTGGCTATCCCACTCCATAATTCCCTTGTGACCAAGAAAACGCAATAGCAAGCTTCAACCCGTGACTCCATGCCCAATGGTTCGAAACTTATCACACCTTACCTTACCTCTTTGTTTGAGAATCCTACCTCCCATCCAATCACAAACAAAACACCCTTGAAGCTAGAAAGCTAGCCTAAAATCATCAACAAAAGTTGAATCATAAAGAGAGAGCCCTCTCTGATTGCAGGTGGGCTAGAACCTGCAATCCAAAGATTGGTTTGTGGTTACCTCGGCCGTATCCCTATAAGGAGCCTAGGGACAACCTGAGTGATAACAGAATGGAAAAAGGTCCACAGTCAAGTCAGGTCCAGAAAATTTGTCCTCCCACAGATGGACGAGATCAAAGAGAGTCAGCTTAGGGGGGATACTTTGATAGAAGTAGCAGGAAACAATTTTCAGCCCCATGAAGAAAGATTGCATAGGAAATGAAATGTTTACATCTTGGGTGAAATACCTTTATTTCATTTAAGTTGTGAATTTAATTTTTCCTAGTATTATTGCATTCATGAAGCACAATAGCTACAAGATTTCAATGTCCCTTAGCTTTAAATTAGTATCGCTATGTCAATTAGTGGTATGGGTTTGTATCGAGAAAACTTTTATGAAAATGGGAATTTATTTATGAAAGGAAGTATTAGAATTTTCTTGATATAAAATCCATTTTGTATGAATTTCTTGGCACAATTGGTATTACTTAAGAAAGAGTCCCTATTGTGGAAGTGTGATCTCAAGGGGAGAAGTTTTTAACATGCTCAAAGGGAAGTAAGCGTAGTATCAATAGAAACAATAGTGGACAGAAATCTCAATGAATCACTAATGGTTGGTAATTGCAACATCAATAATACGAGGATCAATTTCAATTTAAAATCAAATTATTTTTAAATTGGTACAAAAGATGCATTAGGAGGAAGAGTATTTAGTCAGAAATCATAAGGTGTGAAAAACCAGAGGCATTCAAATCAGCGGTAGTATATGTTCAGGGGGATCATATAACGTATGTCCATTTTATAGAGCAACAACAAATATCAGTCCTTGAAGAGAAGTCTGTAGAGAATAATTCACATCAGGAGCTAGATCCTCATCATCGATAGTCAGTGATTGGATGGGGGAGAAGAAGAAACTTGTAGCCATTTTCCATCCATGTCAAAGTGGGAAAGAAGATTATTAGAGAAAAATTTGTGATGGCCCAAGTAGAGGAAAGAAAGACATTGGTGGCTCATGCAAGAAGATGTGTAAAAGGATCATGAGGATTGACCATCAATATGGACAAGTGAAGAGGTGTTTCCATTAATGCCAAAGGGGGATATTATTTGAAAAATGACATTTTTTGTTTGGCTAGCGGCATTAAGTGTGTTAGAATTGATGTGAGAAGTCATCCAAAGAGATCAATATGGTAGATTGGAATCGACTGATAGTTAGCAGGTGTGTTGCCATTGATGTCAACCAGATTAACATGGATGTATGTTCTAACATGACGTTAGGAAAGACAACATTGATGTCCACTAGGTTATCTTTGAGAGCAGAATATGCTAGAATTGATGTGCTTCATGTATCAAGCTCAGGGGAAGTTCCTTAGTTGTTTTAGTGATCTGTAGAAAATCATCACAGTAGAAGGTTTACTAGAGAAGTCATAAAATGATGGCTATGATGGTTAGGAATACTAGAATTTGGAGGAGATTCTTCCTCAAGAGATTAGCTTAGATACTCTTGAAGTTAGCAAAGTTGGTTAGTTCTAGGAAAGGGATTTCCAAATTTATGTGGAATTCCATGAATGGACCTTGAGCTAAATTTTTTTTGATAACCAAAGTAAGGATCTTGAAGTCCTTAGAAGTAGGTCAAATTTCGGATCCTAAATTTCAAAACTTCGAGATATCAAAGAGTCAGAGACTTGGGATGTTGGAAGGAAGGAATATCGGAGTAAGCTAAATATCAAAATTAGATCGAGTATCAAAACACTGAATTTTTGAAAGAGGATTAGGAATTCGAAAGGTCTAGATATGAGAGCCTCGGAGGTTTGGAAATTTGGAACCCTAGAACCAGGGAAGGTCGAAACATTAGAAATTTGGGATTTTGGGACCTCGTAAACTTGTATTAATGCATTTTTTTTAAATCATTGAGGGTTGTAGGGAGTAGGGATTTCCAAGGCAATCACTTGCAAAACTAAGGGCTGAGGAACCCTTTCTCTCTCCTTAGACAAGACACATGGAATCCCTTGATTGGCCCTTATGATCTGACAATGGAAGATGACATTAGCATGAGATTGCTATATAGAGGAAACATGGAAATCAAATTTAGCATTAATGGGTGTCCTAATGGAGAAAACCCTTGTGACACATGTCACCACTAAGTAGATGCCACATGGGATTAATGACAAGAGCATGATGTCATCCTAGAAGCATATTGGGGGTTGGGGATTTGATCACTCTCCTATAATTTATTTTTGAGAAAGTTTTGATATATGGAGCTTCGATGTTGATCGACACTTGGACATTGAGCACAAAGTACCAAGGGTGTAGTGAAGGGATTATCACCTAAGTGTTATGGAGATGCCACGTGAGCATATTAGAGGTCAGCGTTTCATAACTCCTCCATAATTGAATTTTGAGAAAGTCCCGATATCAGGGAGCTCCGACGTTGACAAGAATTTAGTCATGGAGACTGAAAGAACCAAGGGCGTAGTGAAGAGATTAGTACCTAAGTGATATGGTGATGCAACGTGGGAAGTATTTCAGAAGTCTGAATTTCGTATCTCCTCTTTAATTGTAATTTGAATGAATTTATGATAGCAGGGAGCTTTGATGTGTTGGCATTTGGTCATGGGGCACAAAAGAACTAAGAGCGTAGAGAAAGATCATGAGGAGATTGGCCTTCAGTGGGATCCTAAAGGGCTTGAAATTTAAGTCCTATGTTGTCGGTGACAACAACCAGTCCTATGGTCAAAAAAAAATAAGTGGAAAAGAAGAAGAGGTTAAAGGCCTATATCAAAATGTCACAATTTCATAATACCCGCCTTAATAAAGTTATCAAATTCGGCTCCAAAATTGTAGCAGAAAGGTGTATGAAGGACCAATGAATCGAAAGCTAAGAATAAGTGTGCACATAATATTTGGTCGATGGAGTCAATGGAAATTTCCATAGTCAGGAGATAGAGACAAAGATCACTGGGTCAAGGTAGCTAGGACCATGATTACACGAGATGATTTAAATGGTTTCTATTAGTGAGCTGAGACAAACCATCCTTGACCTTGTGTGCACACTACAGGTTACTAAATAAAGATCAAAGCCTAGCGACAAGATATTTATTCATTGAAAGAACAAGAGCCTTGTCATAGTGTGCATGTTGAATATGATTTAATTCTTAGCATTGAGAATCACATAGAGACCGATTCTCTGAACTAATAGTACTGTAGCCACAGCTGGTCAGTGAACGATTCCCATCCTCATGTTTAATGTAGAAATAATGGGTCACAAAACATATCCCATTCTCAGTGGTTAATGAGGCTATGCTGCCTATGTATCCGATGCAATAGTGGGATGGAGTGCTAAGTGCAGAAGTACACTTGGGCAGCATGAATGGCAGAGTGATGGTTGATAGTGACAACATCGATCATTATGCTTCAGTGAAACAAAACCCATTATTGTAGTTGATCAATGTATGGTGAAGGAGCATTGTAGCCAATGAGTTGCGTAGAGATATTTGTACGTGAGTGCGCTATTGTGTGAGGCCAAGTGAGCTTGTGATGTTGTGTGTGAGGCTAAGTGAGGTTATGTTGCAAAGAATATGTTGTGTGTGTCTATGTCATAGAGAAAAGAGGTTGAATGAACTTTTGTTGCTGTGTGAGAGGCCGAGAGATCCCGTGGAATAGAAGGTGCCAAGGGCTGAATGTATGTTGTTAAGACCAGAGGGTTGAGAGTAGTATGATGTTGTGGTGTGGAAAAAGTGCCAAGAGATTTGTGATGAGAGACTATTGATCGGAACAATGAAATGTTATAGAGTGTGTAGAGGACAAAATGCTACATGGACCAAAAAGCTTCTGAGGAGAACAAAGAGTTGATATCGGGTTGAGTACCTGCCATTTACAGAGAACATTAGTTCCTTATTGAGTCTAGGTTAGAGTCAACATACAAGGTGTTGGTGCTTCCATATCTAGTGTGTGTTTGAAGAAGTCTTAGAGGTTGGTGCGTCTTGCAAGTTGGTGCTTACATAAATCCAAAGAGATGCAAGTTGTTTCTTGCAACAAATCCATGAAGTTGGTGCTTCTAGTAGCATAATCAGGTGTCTACAAAATGAGGGAGTTAGTGCTTCCTTCTAGTAGATGCTATCAAACAATCAAATGGAGTTCATGCTTCATGTGAGCGGTCGCTCACAAACATATTGATGTAAATAGAGTAGGTTCCCTTATTTTTACATAAATAACAAAAATAACCTTTGTGGTTATTTCCCATAAGGGTTTCCACATTAGGTTTCCTTGTCTCATGTGCTTTCTTCCCATGATGTGTATGCTTGTATGGTTGATATGGATGTTGTTATTGTTTGATAATGGTTGATCTGATATAATGGATGCCAAATTTGAATGAGTAAAGATAAATTGGCAAAAATGTTAAAGTTAGCCTTAATATTGATTCACCCCCCTCTTAGAATTAACATTTTTTCCAACAATCCTTTGGATCTTTTCGACTTTGGATTGTTTTCAAATATTCGACTTTGGATTGTTTTCAAATATTCCCTCAACTTATGAGAAATGAAAACAATTAATATTAGAGAAAAAACCATTCATTTTCTATTTTTAAAACATTATTTTAGTTTTTATGGATAATCTATATTTTAATTGTATTTTTTGAAATCTGATAAACAAGAATATAATGAAACAATTCAAATTAACTCCCTTTATCTTATATTATATTTATACATTTTTTATACATTGTTTGTTGTAATATAAAAAGTGTTTGAAAAAATAGATTTTGTTGACATCGTTCGACCCAGGGAATAATAAACGTGAAAGGATTTTAAATACTCGCACATGCAAGTGAAAACAAATATATAACAAAATTTCGTGAAGCGAAATGATATTCTGGCAACTAATTTTTCCAACCCATCAACACGATCGGGCTGAAAATTTTCTCGTAACACTAAACCAATCTAGCCATAAACACCACAAATTAATATAGAAGAAGCATTCTCACTATCCCTCTATTTCTATATAAAGGACCATTTCCCAACCCATAATAAATGTTAACAATGATGAAATACACCCTCAAAGTGGTTAATCTCCTAAATTACAATATTTTAGGCCTTGTCTCATAGTGGTTAATCTCCTAAATTACAATATTTTAGGCCTTGTCTCATAGATATACATTGTCAAAATAGGAATATTTTAGGCCTTGTCCCATAGATATACATTGTCAGGCTACCCGCTCCATGGAACGTTAAACATCAATGACCATGGACATTGGGTCAGAATATAAAAAATATCTCATTCCTTCCTTATCAATCTCAAACAAGGTTATAATATTGTGACGCAATGACTATTTTTTTGTTTTTTCAGAACCAAATCACTGTGCTAGATGTTTAATAAAGAATGCATTACGCTAGATTTATGCCACGACATGACCATTAACATTGTCAATGATATTGCAAAGAACAATATAAACAATCAAAGGAATTGAAAAGAAGAGATAACTAACTATCTCATCTATGTGCCTTGAATAGGGTGAAATTATGGATCTCGATAACTACAAAGCATGCTCATGGCTAAAGCAATGTTATTGAATCCCTTTATATATTTCTGTAACTTTATTGAACTTCTCATTTGGATCTGCTATAAATCCCATTATAATTCCAGGTAGGTAACACTGTGTGAATAGAACCAATTCGTGAATGGATACAAACACACAGATGAGATGAATGGACACTAATTGAATTGAACTGAAATACTTATATTTTATATATGTCTTTGGAGGAGTAATAATTAATATTACGGTTTCAATATAGTTCTAGTAAATATCATCCATCTGATTTCTTATTCTACAAATAATATTCCTTTAACTTCAAATCTAAACCATACATGTAATATTCTGCATAATTTAATTAAAATTATGCAATCCCTCTTCCTAATTTTCGATCCATGTAAAATTTATTAAATTTAATTAATAAGTATATAATTGGAAATAAATATGTAGATGTCAAATACATATGAAGTATAAATTAATAATTTTAAAATCTTAATTAAAGAAATCATAAGAATAAAATAATTTATGTTATTATTATTATTTTATTTTATTTTGTTAAGCTTGGGAGGACCCTTCATTTTCTATTTATAAATGGAAAATTTACATGACATAGATGAGCTAGGTGGTCTCAACTTTCCCAATGGGAAACAAAGACTGTTGGCCACCTATCATCGTTATAAGCCATCCAAAAATAGTAAAGTTTTAGCATTTTTAACCAAGATAAGCATGTTTCAGTTTCATGACAAGACACTATATGTCTATCTATCATGAGCATGCATAATGTAAAGTAAATGTTTCCCGCATAAAGAGAGAAAGAAACCAAATTAACCAACTATTCCTACCGCTCTTCCAATGTTGATCCAATGGTGTCGGATCCTTGACAGTTTCCTTAGACATCTCAGTTAATTCAATGATGCATGGGATGTGCCTTTGAATTCTATCCAGTGAGATGTCCTACTTGTGGAGCTGGGTTCAATTCTCTTAAAATCCTGTTGGTAGTTGGGCATGTATTGGAGGGACAGAGCCATCCCCACCGATATTTGTTTCATGGCCTTCTCCAACATGCTTTTCATAAGCCATTAGAGATATAGGGTCTTCTTGAATTGGGTTATCCATGCTCTGTTATTCCCAGGATCTGGGACTAATCTCCTCTAGTTCTCTATCTCCTCCTCTGTCTCACTATTTTGCTTAATTTCTCCATCCCATTCTTCCAACAAATTACAGATTCCTACATCCATTCCCTCCAAGTATGCCACGACAATTTCACTAATGAGATGTTCCAAAAAATTCCTTCCTCTTCACAGTTTCGATGTGCTCCCTCCCACGTTTGTCGTTACCCCTTCCTCTCGTTGGATGAGCTATGTCCACTTTGTTCGAAACCTATTCATAGAAAAGAGGTGTTAACATATGTCTTTGGTTTCCCATGTTCTCCCTAATCCTTATCCTGACCCAATTATTCTCGAAGTAGTTCAGAGTTTGGGTGACAGCCTAGTTGGAAGACGAGGCCAGCCTCCTTATCCTGTCAGGATTCTCTCTTCTCCCTTCTCAACGCCTCTCATACCCTCAATGGTTGGTGGTACGCTCTCTCGACCATGCAAGAATCTCGGTGCTCTGGTAAGCCTTCCCATTCCCCTCTACCTAGTTAGCCTGCGTCATTCCTCTACTCTTAATATACCCATTCATTCCCCCTTGGATCCTAATAGGTTTCTCTGCATGTCTCCTATTCCCCATTCCCCAAGCCTTTCTAGGGTTGCCTCCGTCACTCTTCCCAACAACCCATACTTTTAACTAATTATCTTGAGCCTTAATTATTGAGTTGTAATCTACCCATCTCTAGTACACATCCTCTCTCATTCTACCCCAATTAGTGAGCGAGGTCACAATGATACTCTCATAAGGGGCAGTTTGATGCCTTATAACCAGGATACAAAACCAGACAACAATCATGCAAATCCTACGACCCTTTCCCCAGTAAGTCCCCCAATTCCCCTTCCCAGGTTTCTCCTGATCCCTCGAGGAAAATAAAAACCATGTCACCACTACAAGAGGGTTGTGGGGCTAGGATACATACCTGTTCTCACTCCTCGGATGTTGTCGATGGTGCTGACATCTTCGTGCTCTGGTGCTCCAGCTCCAAACTCCGCAAACACCAATAGAATTTTCCCTCACCTGTTTTTCCTTAACTGCTATGCCTACCTCCTCGTCCCCGCCGTGCTTGCCACCTTTCCCACTACCCCTGTACGTACTCATGTGCAGGGTCACTGCACCCATCACGTTGAGTGTGTGGGGGGGTGGCGGCGGGGTGGTACCCTTCCTTTACTCTTCATAACTATCTCCCATCCGTGCCATCCTCCAGCACACACCCTGATCGGGGTTATTATTATTATTAATGATAAAAATAATTAATATTTAAGTCAAATATATATACATTTAAGGAAAACACGTAACACAATTCTTAATCATGAATATTCATACAATTTATCATGGAAATTCATAATTTATAAATAGGCTTTGTTAAAATACCATAGCTTATCAATATCACATGCCCAAAATACCATAATTCACTTCATATGACACTTGTTCATATGAATTTTTTTTAATTAATGAATTTAATTAAAAGGAAAAAAATGCATAACAACTTTTGAAGAAAATCTCACCTTTCTATTTGTGTGTACTACTAAGAATATTCTAGAGACATTATTAGAATGGAAAATCATCCTAATCAATCAACTAATCCTCACCCTCGTCAGGTTGCAAAAAATCCAAGGTTAAACTAATAGCAAGGATCTTCAAGGTAGGCTTCAACAACCTAGAGACCTCCGGGAGCTTCCTTTCCAAAAGTAGTCATAGATCCAAAGTTTGAGGTGCATTGTAATATTAGCGTTTGCATCTTCCCTAGTGACAACTTGGATCATTGGTTGGTCAAATTGGACTTCACAATCAATTATTTCCCTAGAAATAGGCCTCTCTTCTAGGATTGTATATGGATTCTACGTCTGCAATTCCAATTTTTTTATCAAGTTTAAGTAAGATGAACTAACCAACTTGGAAGGATGGACCATGTTCGACCTAAAAGGCAAGCTAAAGGACATTAAATATTAGCTCAAAAACTAGAATAAGGAAATATTTGCAAACATAACTATGAAAGAATAGAACTTGGAAGCCTATGTGGATAATATCTAATAATAATCCATTCACCAAAGGATATCAGAGGAATTCATAAAGGAGGAATAACATACCCTAATTTTTCTTCAATAAAGAAGGAAACATGAGGAAATACTTTGGTGACAAAAGTATAGGATTAGATGGGAGAAGGAAGCATATTGAAATACTACATTCTTCCTTAATTTATTGCTTCAACATATGCACCACAATCATATTGTTTCCTTAAAAAGTTAGGTAAGTGTCAAAGTTTATGATCATGAGGACATGAGTAATATAATAGTTCAATATTACAAAGAACTACAATCCAAACCCAAGTTAGGTTGCTTGGAGGTTATACACAAATTAATTTAACACATTCCACCTTTGGTTTCCAAAGAGTAGAATCAGGCTCTCATAAGAGAGATGTTTATTAAATAAGTGGAAAAGGTAGTACAATATATTCTCTAGGACAATTACCCTAGACCAGATGGCTTCATTAATGAATTTTTTTCAAGCCTTCAAGTTAGAAATTGGAAATGATATCTGGTGCATAGTGCAGTAATCATTGATATCGTAAAGCATGTCAAAAGATCTTAATGCTACCTTCTTCACTTTTGTTCCCAAAAGGGATAAAGTCCAGGATGCTAGTGGCTTCAATCCCATTACTTCGTGTAATTTAATCTATAGAGTGATCACCAAAATTATTGGTAATCACCTCAAACCCATCTAACCTCATCCCTTTTCAGTGGAAAAAACTAGTTATGTGGAGGAGTCAAATTCCTAGTCTTATATTCATTGCGCATGAAATCATTGAATCTCTAAAATCCTCCAAGAAACATGGCATTATTTTAAAAATTTATCTCTCTAATGAATTTGATAAACTCTATTCAAGTTATCTTTCCAACATGCTTAGTTCCAAAGGCTTTTACCCTGACTAGATCTGTTGGATCAAGAGCCTCAACTTTTCATCCTTCTTCTATATTTTTCTAAATATATTACTTATTACACCCTTTTCTACCACTCATGGTATTTAACAATGATATATAATGTCACTTTTTATCTTTAGGGTCTCGAAAGCGCATTCAAAGTATAAATTGAGTAGAAAAAAATCAAAGGACCGCGTCTCTTTGGTGATGATATCCCTCCATTGCACCAAAAAATTGTGGATAATACCTTCGGCATGGGTCTTCCAACTATTCAATAATCCAAAGGATTTTCTCAAATTCTATAGGACTTCTCTCTTTCCTTAGGTATAGAAACCAATAGAGCTTAATATCATACTTGTTTTTGTTTAACACATTCTTAGTTGTGTTAAAATATATTGCAAATATGATTCATTTTTAAGTAATCAAATTTCTAGAAATATACCCTAGAGGACCAATTACAGATATTTCTCTCAAACTCAGTTTATTGGAGGATCTCATCAACAAATTCAACGACAAGTTAAACAATTAGACCTTTTGATTACTAAGCTTGGCAATAAGGCTAGTCCTTCCCAAGTTAGTTCTACAGGCTTTGCCCATATATTTATGTTCTAGTCTAATGGCTTCCTTCTCCATTCTTAACTAAATTAATATATGATAGTGGTTATTAATGTAGGGAGGACAAAAATTAGGAAAATAAAAGGACACTTGTAGCTTGGGATAATATCTATAACCCCAAAATTAGAGGGAGGTTTGGCTCTAAGAGATCCTTCATCTTTAGTTGTAGTCTTGGGACCCAATATCTAGTGGTGTTGGATTAATTAAAGTCAATACCATTGAAAATTTAGCTGAATGAGAAAATATGTGAAGTAAATTCCTATTGGATAGCTCTTAAGAATTTTATTCTCCCAAGCAATCTCTTCTATTTGGAATCTAGCAAAAAAAAAATGTATGTGATACAACAACACTCCTAGGAAATCCATGTTGGAAAATAAACCATGTTTTGAAAGGAATCATGGAAAAATCTCCCAAACATGAGAGAACAAAATGACATAAGAGACTTTTACCTCCTATTAAGGACACAATTATTAATTTTGACAGAATGGAACCCTAAACGTTGGGAAGAAATTTGTTGAAATTATTAGCGGAAGCTTCAACAAAGACTCATCCTTAGTTGATAAATTGCGAAGGCATTATGAACCAAGATACTCATTTTCCATGCTTGAGGCCTATCGCCAAGAAGCGAGATTCAAAGAATTATCAAAAGATTCCATATAATGTTGCATCTAGAAGAGGAATCTATGTCGAAACATTTCCATATTGCTATCTATTTAGTTCAAGGAAAAAATATTAGCCTAGGAACACTAAAATACAAAAGCATGTGGTCCCTTACTAGTGTTCTTTCTACCTTTAGGAAGATGAAAATGTGGAGGACCTATCTAATAATTTCCCCTATTCTAATCATTTATTGATAAATATAGAAGCTAACATGAAGAGATCAAATCATGATCTATCCAACATCCCTTACACCATTAACAATTGGAGGGCTGAAGGTTCTAATAATCCTATCTCGAACTACAACTACACTATCCTTACAATATTTTTTTGTTTGGGCTATTTGAAAACACAAGAATCATTGCTTATTTAATAATCGCTCCCTCTCTCACAATTATAATTAGATCATAATTAAAAATAAGGTAAAGGAACCAATTTACATGTAGTTTTGGTGAGATTAAGATTGATAAGATTTAGGTAAGGAGTCTCTATTACTTTAAGCTTGGCTCCCTACTCTAAGAGTCATGATTTTCCCCTCACTTTCCCCTACTATAATTCATATTCCATGGTAGTGCCCATTCCTCATTTATTAAAGCTCAATTTTGAGGGCACCTCAAAAGGAAACCGAGAAAAGGTGGGACATGGGAGAATATTAAGGGATTATTTGGGATCACCAATAAGTAACTATTTAGACATGATTAGATATAACGATAACACCACAATAGAGTTGAAAGAAATGAAAGTGAAATTATTGATTTCATAGACTCAAGGCTACAATCAACTTACGGTGGACGACCATTCTCAAATCATTATAAATATGATCCAAGAGATCCTACATGGAACCTAGATAAACAAAGTATCTCATATTTGGAGACTTTAAATCCTACTCATATGAAGAATTCCTCTCCTTCCATTCCTTACTCAAATCAGAGGAATTGGAAATAAAATCATAGATAAATTAGCTAATTAGGGATGCATCTTGTTAGATTCATAAATATCCTCCTCGTAGCAATAGTTTGAAGACTCTCCCCTCAAGTAAGAAAGTTGGACCATCACTAAGAAGAACAAAAATCCCTAATTGGTATGTTTCTTTCTTATCCCTTCATGCTCTCTATATGTATCTCATAGTATGTAATTGGCCTATGTTACCCAATTTTTAGTTTTTATATCGACGAATAAAAATAGGTTCTCTACTTATTTGAAAAGGTTGATAACTTGAGTTTGGTCTGGTTTTAGTTATGACATAATAAAGTAGAACTACATAAATTAATATGTACTTCATGTTCTTAGGAAATACAAAATATTGCCCACAAAAAATGAACGAGCATAGATTTACCTTAAATTTGGATCTACCAAGAGTTGAAAGGAATCAAATTTCCCAAGGTGAAAACATTTTCTCAATTTTTCTCTCAAAACACTCAGTTAGAGAAAATTTCAGCCTAAAACTGCCCACGACATTTTCATGTAATTTCCATGTCATAAGATGTAAACCAATCAAAATCCCTTAAATTTAAAAAGAGGTACATGTAAATATTTTGGAGGGAAAAAAAGAAAAACTACATTTTTCAATTGTATTTTTGGCTTATCTCCTTATAGGCTTACTAGATTTTCAAGTGTAGACACTCATTGGATGCAAAATTAAATTCTACATCCAATGAGTATGCGTTTTGCATAATTTTGAGAAGACGCACATAGATAAAACTTGAAGATACATTAAAAAGGTGTGTTGAACACGATTTTAATGTATATTCAATTTTTTATCAATGTTGGTCATCTTAAAAGTATGCATAATGGTACTCATTGATGCGAAATTTAATTATGCATCCAATGAGTGTCTACACTTCAAATTTGAGTAAACCTATAAGGAGATAAGCCAAAAATACACTTAAAAAAAAAGTAGTTTTCTCTTTTCCCTCCAAAATTCATAACTCTTATTTTATTATTTTAACAATTATTTTATTATTTTTCCTTTTGAGGCCACTTTTAGGCTGAAATTTCCTCTAATAGGCTTCATATTGAGAGATGTTACCTCCTCTTGGTACATGATATATGTGGCATCAAGATAGATATATACTAGCCCATTCATATATATTAAATGGCTAAAAAACGTTGATAGGAATAAATATATAATAAATATAAAAACACTTACTTTGTTATACATCTCACATTACTAAAATTATAAAATGTTAAAATTAACTAAACTAGCAATTGTACCACATGTTGCAATGGAAACGTTGTATGACAGTAGCATAGGAAAGAGTAGCATTGAAGATATAATTAATGTGTAAACACAATGCATAAGCTCAATGTATTGAAAATAAAAATGAATAGAATTTGATTATATCAAATAGATCTCATTGTTTGGATGATATCAGTAATTTGTGAAATACACTGAAACAAAAATTTTCACATTAAGAATATCTTTGATTATAATTTCAATATGGGTTCATTGGTGAATTTACTCTCTCTAAGATTAAGAGTATTTGACCGAATGTTTAATCATTTCAATATAGATGATATATTTTAAATCTAAATGGTTAATATCAATATACAGTTTGTGCCAAGTTCCTCTTCATTCCTTAAATGATTTAATAATGAAATTTATATTGAGTGTAATATCCAAATCCAAATGTGTAATGAGCTTTCATTTACGTTCCAACTATCGAAATTATAGCACCAACAACATTTGTATCACAAATACTGATTTACTTAATTATAGCCAAGTAGCTACAATAAGTGATTTTGAACCACCAAATTCCAAGTTTTTAAATGAGGGGAGGATGATGGAACGAATCCCTGCAAATAGATTTCTCTCATGTGCCCTCCACGATCATAGATGAATAATGCGCATTACATTCCTCAATTAGCCCCTTGCAAAATCAAAATAAGAAAGAAAAATGTCAGTTTTGAAAAAACTCCATGAGATCCTATTTCCAAACTGGTCCCTTTTGAATGTATGCAAAATCAAAACTAAAGAGACTCCATTCTCGAAAAGACCTCTTGCACTCTTTGAAAATTTTGGTTTTTCATAGAAAATTCATAAGAGTGGAATATTTGAAGCTAGAATGAAAATCTTTCATGTGCATTTGAATTTAATGGATGTTGAAAACAAATGAATAGTTAAAGAAACATAAGTGTAAAATACATTTGGGAAAACTAATCACAACTTCTCCCAAATTCCATCTAATGTCATTATCAAAAATTTGGTCAGATGTAATAGGTCACTTTCTAATCTATGATTTTGCTGATATTTATTGTTTCAAGTGTAAATATCCTATAATTTTTAGGGAGATTCCAACCAAGCCAAGATTCCAAGTTATACTAAGGGGTGTACACTAATGTTGAATGGAGTCTAGCTTGATGTAGTTACAAAATCAAAGAATAATGTTCTTGTTCAGTGTAGAGTCATACATATAAACATGTGTTTAAGCCTTAACATTGATGAAAACATAACCAAATCCTATCTTCATGGGACCAGGGATTGGTGGAAGTGATTTCTTTTCACCATGAATAGAATTAAGAACCTAGCAATGGGGTTTTCCATGATTTGCATGAGTCTCCATTATATAAATCCATTTTTCCATAGTACCTGCTAGTTTTATGACCACATAGAATTCTTTTCTCTGATGGAACATCCTCCATAGTTTATGAATGAACCCTAAAGAGTGGAAATAAATTTGTGGAAGGAGTTCCAAATAATTCTTAGCAACATCATTCAGTAGCCCTACAAAAAGTGCATATTTAGGTTAGATATTAAATGTCATGGGACTTGTTGGTAATGATTTTTGGCACATGTAATAGACGATATAAGTTATGGTGCCATAAATTATAGGTTTTTCCTTAAATAACATGTAGGTTGTAGTGTCTTGCAAAATTTTAGGATGTTTCTTAACTCATCACAAAGAGACCCTTCTGATGACTGTTCCTTGCATCCAACTTGTGACTAAATCATTCTTTAAAAGGGAGAAAAAAATTGCAAGGGTTGTTTGGTTAAGGAAAATCATTGAAGTCATTCACTGAACATTGTGAGCCTTCATCATACACAAATAAGTCCTCAATGGGAATATTTATATAATGCCTTAGTTTACCATACATCAGATTCCCCTATCCACAATAAAATTAGTGAACATTAGTACTCAATGTTAGTTGTAGCGTATGAGTTTCAAATAGGTTGAAAAAATCTGCAACTCATAAGAATTTTATAGGACCATGGTTTAATGGATATTGAGAAATGTGTGGTTCCCTTTTGTATCGCTAAATATCTCTTAATCTCAAACTAATTAAGAGTCAGTTCCATTGTATATGCGACCATGAAATTTGTTCTTGTAAATTTACACTTTCTTGATATAAGCTCACGATGCCACGACAGTTTGTTGGGAACACATATTTATTTCTTATGTTCGAAAAAATCACTACGAATTCAATTGCACAATGAGTATCTTTTATCTTTCATAAAACGTTTTTAATTGACATAAAACCCCAAAATATTATCAAAATAATAATAATGGGGTATGTAACACACCATTAATAGCCATGAAATAACTTTAAATTTTAACCTCCTATGCGAGCCATGTTACAAATGTGTCAAATACAACTGAAACAACAACATAAGAAAATTAATGATTAAAGAATATGTAATGATTAATCTTGCACTTAAAACAATCCAACCTATATGACCAAATCTAACCGGTAGACACTTTTGTTGTTATGTTCCTATTTCCTTTCTTGTTTAGACACCACATTAGTATAGAGTAATCAAATTTATATGCATAATATATGGATATTAGGGGCTCCACATTTGTTATTCATTAAAATGATTTAAATTTACTCTTTCTAATTTCTAGTAAAATGGGATCTAACAAAAGAGGATTGAATGCCCTATGTGCCTTTGTATATCTTCAGAGAAAGAAAGCCTTACAATCAACATTATCAACATAGGGTTATCAAAACAATTTCTTCCGAACATTTTTCCCAAGGTTAGTTTCATATCATATAAAGTAAAACTAATAAATGATATGCAAACATTGAAACCAGAACACATAACATATTTCCAGTAACAGAATCGATATTTAGGAAGGTCATGCAACTACTCAATTTTATTCCCTAGAGAACAAGAAATCATAACAAAATCCATTTCCAATACATTCAGAGGTCATCCCATGTCAAAACCTTGAAAAATAGCAATAGTTGGTGACCAATAAATGCTTTCTTGAAATAAAAATCACAAAGTAATATTTATTATTTTAAGGAAAAACATCTATTCAGAGTATTCATATAATAACCAGTGAATAACATTTATGTATGTTGCTAAGAAAGTAAGAGACATATACAATGTTGGTCGTCAATATTAGAAAATCAACAAAAATATTCTACATGTTATCTAATGACCTTATTTAGAAATTTACATAGTGGATTAGTAGTTTATGAGAATAGTTCCTATATTTTAAAAGAAGAGTGTTTGAAAATGAACATGCCTTAGTGTATACATAATCTAGTTGGCCATGGAATTTTCAATACTTTTAGTCATAAATGAAAGGAGAACCATGGCATATTGAATATTCTTGAAGATTTATACATTGGTGGAGATGCATATTTCTAAATTTCTATTCAGCTTGAATTTCTCACATTTTTTCACGTTCACATATACTAATTATACATTTGAGAAGGTATTTGGTCTTAAATAATAGTTGTAAAGTTGTTCAAAGCTGGTACAATGGTATGTCAAGACTTGGCATTGGTAAAAATATTTTTTTGTATGTTGTGAAATGCAAATTCTTGTGCTTCCTTTTCAGTATAGTAACTATATATATTTGGTATTTGTGAGTCCATAGGTTCTTCTGCAAAAGATAAATAATGTCATAAGAAAGTAGGTAAAAAAATATAATAACATTGTAAAACATGCAAGGATTCACTAATAATGAGTGAATTTGAATTTTTTCGATAGATAGATAAAGTATGTTTTAAAAATAGAGAGAGCTTATTTATTATGTGAAACCTATTGGATATGTCAATGTAGGTGTTGGAGAAGCTTGCCTTATGGTGGCATTGAATGAAGGAGTTCTTTTGCATGTTTTCTCTGTGCAATATTTTTGTTGTCTTTCATTTTGATGTAATGATCGAAAAAGAGTGTCGGGAAAATTCAAAGATCTTGTGGAGAAAAAACTCTTGTTATTGTTGTAACTATAAGACATTCACGTTTAGCCTTTCCAATGTCTATTGTTTCTTTCAGCAATGTTATACCTTGGGATTTATGTATATCTAATTCCCAAGCCATTTTAAAGAATTTGCATATGCTCGTTTATTTTTATTGGATGAACATGCAACTGAGTAGGATTTATTTCATCCTAATGAGGCCCAATATATTTACGAAGAACTACAATGACAAAGGCTATAAGTTGTGGAGGTGCATCTAATTATTTGTAGAAGATGGATATAATCTACCCGAGAGAACCACTGATAACTCTGACTAAAACCCAAATGTTTGACATTAGCATCACTTTTTGGCATGTGCATAGAAATATGATTGACTCCAATTTGTTTTCTCCAGAGGAAGGATGGAATTTTTGTGTTGTATTCTCCAATGGATCTTGTCACCAAAGTTTTTTAATATTTCAACATTTGTTTATTATGTAGCAGTGTTTGAGAATTGGTTGGAATTAGATGCATGAAATCATGGAATGAATGTATCTCATCTTGAGAAAAGAAGGATTATGTTCATCACATGAGAAATTTATAGTATTCATGTTTAGCTTTGCATTTATCACCTTGCAGACAAAATATTATCTCTAGCATAATGATTTTTTTTTAATGTGTGGCATAATGAACCCCTATGGGAGGTGCCTGCATATAGTGGTATGTATTTAACAAGAAGGAGTTAGTTGCATTGACCAACTAATATAATGGAAAAATCACTGGAATGAGTACTTGTTTTTTCTGAAAATATTTCTTGAAGAAGTTTGTCAATGTGGCCAAGAAGCATTTTTTCCAATGAATCTCATTTTTCCAATTAATATGTATCAGATATGGTTAATATTTTCTTGGAATGTTGCAATATAATTTCCTTCTAAGTGCGTGATATCATTTATGGGAAGGCAGAGGAAACATGGATTGTTGATGGTTGTATGTTGAAGGTTGCAATGCCTATAGGGTCAAGAAGCATGATCAGTGAAGGCTTGGGTTAGCAAGGGTTGCGATTATTTCTTTAAAGTAGTTTATAAGGAGAGATTTTCTTGTTCCAGTAGTGCCTTGTATTATAATTCTTAAAGGAGGAAAATTAGTATTTTTTGCAAAATGATTGGAAATAATGCTTAGAAATTATTTTTTCATCGGGGATAATGAGTCGAGGTCGGTTAGGTTACGCTTATGTGTCTAATGAATATGGTGGGAGAAGGGATTATTTTCAATGAATTTTATGAATTTTTCTTGTAGATCCAATAGGGTAGTTGTATGAGTCCAATTATGGTTGTCGTAAAAAACATGAAAGCGAAGACTTCAAGGTAATTTAGGAAGATGTCATTGGTAGGATGAAATTGGGAGAGTAATTCTCAATCATTCAGGTTCATGGTGTCTAAAATATGGGTCTCATGAGTAGGTGAGTTATCATTTACAATAAGTTGAAGTTCATAGATTATGTGGTGGAGATTCCAAGGTTCGTATGAAGGATGAAAGCCTGATCAATTTGAAATGAATTCCCTAGCAAAATTTCCTATATTCAAAGAAATATTATGAAATGGCTTGTATAGTGTTAGTAACAGTCTCTAAAACCTTCCACCAGTGATGAAATATTCTCTTACAAAGTTGTTTTAGGATTTCAAAGTCAAATTTTGTCATTTCAGTGAATCTTCAAGTACAATTTGGTCACTAGGTATTACGTCTAGGGTTTGTGTCTGCTCCTTTCAAATTTTTCCAAATATCAGTCCATGTCACCATTCAGATGAGTGTACCATCATTAAAAGAGTTTTCATCATCATTTCAGGTTCCAATGGGCCATTTTACACCTTGTTCGTGCTTCGGTTGTGCCTAGGTAAGATTCATTTCCCTCTCCTAGCGTTTTGAAGGTAATTTCTCTTCGATGGTCAAATCATCAACAATACTAGTATATTTATGTTCATTCACCTTCCCCTATCCTTAATGTACCTTATTAAGCACTTCCCATCATTGATATCCCTCAAATTCATCATTTTCCCAAAAACCCTAACTTCTTACTATAATTTGACAATTTTCTAGGCTACGCCAGTGTTTTTCCCTTTTGAACCCTTTCCCCTCACTCAAAATTTTAAATTTCACTTTCCCCTACTTCCTAACATCCCTCCCTACTTCCCAAAACTTTCTCAAGTGTTTAGAATCCCCTTATCCCATTCACTTCACTTCATTTCGACAAATCCCCTATTCCACACATTGGGATAGGTTTTACTGAAATGATGCTTCTGAATAAGAAAAAATGAATTTGAAAAAACTGAGAGAGGTTTTTGTCCATAATAGGCCAAGGAAGAAAAAATCCTTCACTTCTTAGGCAATTTTCATGGTTTTAGAGAAATATCAAAAATACATTTGCCTCAGGAGAATTGTTGCATGTCTAGAATGGCCTTATGAAAATCAAGATTTCTCCAAGCTTGGTTGGCCAAATGACTTTCTTGATGAGTGAAATGATAACTGGAGACAAAGAGCTTTCCAATGTGCAATCATGAGCTTAATTTGGACTTGAGTAAGACCTTCAAAAGTTGACTGCACAACACTCTGCATTTGGGCAGCCTCATTTTGCACATTTTGACCAGTCTTGGGAGATTTGACTTTTGGCAACGAAAATAAACTCCATATTGAAAAATTCAAGATGTTTTGGAAAGTAGACTCAATAATATTTTGAACGAGCTATCTTGCACCCAATTTGGACACCGTGAAGGCCTCCAAAATTGGTCTGCAAAAGGGCACTACGCATTAAATCATTGGCATTGCGCATTAAATTTTGGAACACGGGAAAACCCAATAGGTGCATAGCGTCACTGGCACTACACTTTTGTTGGGGACCTCTATTTGCAAAATGGCTTGCATGTTTGGAATCAACATGGAAAAGTAAGTAAACCTAGAAATATTGAGAATATTTGGACAAGGTATTGGTCACCAAAAGGGAAAAAAACACACAAAAAGTGCCCTCTATGCCACCTTTTTGCCACAAAAGAATTAGTCTTGGGAGAACCAACTTTTGGAGGGGCAAATGAGCTCCAAATCAGAAAAATAAAATTGCTCCAAAAGCTAGACAAGTAGGGCTTTCCAACAAGACAAATTGTTCCTAATTTTGACAGTGGGAAGGCCTCCAAAACGTGCCCTCAAATGGAACTACGCATTAAAGTTTTGGCGCTATGCATTAAACTGATTTTGCCAGTTTTGCTTAAATTTCTGGATTTTTCCTAGTTTTGTTGGAAATTGACGTTTTCCTCATTCCTTAGTAAATGTACACATGGTAAATGATGTATTTGATGTAAATATGGATGAAAAACACGTCATAGGGTAGATACATCAAGTTTCAAGTGGTTTTGATGATAAATGAATTGGTTTCATAAGTTTTTGGAGGCAAGTTGTTCCACTGCCTACTTTTGTGTTCCTAGTTTAGATATGGTTGGAACCACCCCTCTTCTCATGGATTCGACCCCTGATACCTAGCATGAACGGTTTGATGCCTATATTATGTACTTTTTTCAATCATTTGTAAAGGTTGGACTCTTGTGGAAGCTCTGAACTATATTGTGTATCTCTACAGCAGTTTCACAAGGAATAAAACTAGCTTTTACAAATATTTTTGTGGGATTCTTGTGATATTGAGTTATGTATTGTTTATTCTTTGTAATGAGTTTTCTCTGATGTCTACAGTAGTTTCACAAGGAATAAAACTAGCTTTTACAAATATTTTTGTGGGATTCTTGTGATATTGAGTTATGTATTGTTTATTCTTTGTAATGAGTTTTCTCTGATGTCTTATATGTATCCACATCTCTCTCTCTCTTCTAAGCTAAATGAATCGAGACAAATAGACAAAATACACTAATTTACAGTGCTTTGTCTTGGGAATGCATTTGGTTTTCTATGTTTTCAAAAGTTTGAAGAGGATTCATGCTCCTCATGCCCTCCTCAACCCCTCAGTAGTCTAAATCCACCATCTCAAACAATTTCTAGTACATAAATCCTTTGTCTACCTTGCCCAACAGAACATTTATGTATCCCTTATTTGATTTCCTGGACCCAACCTGTCTGCTCCATTTGATCTAGTAACCAAACATCAAAATCAACCAAAATCCTTTGAGCTACTATACCTAGGCTAAAATCTATATTCAACTTAGTCATCTCAAGATATAATTGCAGCCATCCTAACTGAGATTGACAACGAGAGTGCCCTCTCCTAACCTGGTAGGGCTAGCTACTAGGTTAAGCGTGGTTTCTAGTTACCTTAGAATTGCCTCCTTTCAGCCTGAGGTTGATCTAGGCTCTAACATATAGCATAAGTTCCACTTAAGAAAAGTCAACGTAGGAGGGTTCAGTTATGGATGGTATTATGGATTAGCATGGTATAACACAAATAATGGATTCTTTAGGTTTATGTTTCCATTTGTTTATCTTTCGATGAGGATCATATGAACAAGATATTTCTAGCTCTATAAGTGTTACATACTGCTGGGGAGATGGGTGTGCCATGTATGCATCTATGAAGTGTGGTGATGGACAAAAGGTGGTGTTATTTTGTGAAAGGTGCATATAAAAATTCTTGCTTACATTTAAGGAAAAAAAGGATCAACTACGAATTGCCAATGTAACATTTTGCAACATATGGAAAGTTTCTTTTGCTCCAATGTCATCATCAACAAGGGTTTTTGCGATGATTTTTCAAATTTTGGATGTCGCAAGGTCAACATTAGCTAAAGTGAGCACAATTCTATGTAGAATTTGGTGGAATATTTTTTACTTTATTTATGATTTGGATGCATATCTGGCAATGTGTTTTCGAATGACATGGAGTGAGACAACTGGATAGTAATCAAAATTTGAATGTGAAATAAAAAGTATGGTAGGCTTATGGTTAATTAATCGATCATCATTACTAGAAATGGTATATGTATTTTGGTCATTCATGTCAATGAATAAGGAGTTGATTGGATGTAATTCCCAAGGTACTTTATAACGACACTCAAATGTTGATCTTTTCTTTCTTAGGCATGTTCTTTTAGTGCAATTTGTTTTTCATTTAATGGATGACAAGTTGTTCATAATCATTAAAAGGAACAACTTTGAAGATATATGGCATGGATAATAGACAAGAGTCTCTCAAATTGGGCTTAAGAACAGGCTGGTTTGAAAGGGTAGAAAGGCTGGGGTTCCAAGTTGATATGTCTGTCTCGAAGAACTGTTTAGCATTATCAACTGCTTATGTGTCATCTAAGTGAAGAATCCCCATATTTGGTGTTTTTTGAATCCAAAGGAAACCATGAATGTGTGTTGACCCTCTGTGTTTTCATTCTTACCTGTCAAGGAGGCTCTTTTGTTAGAAACATTTGCATTGGAAGAAGTTTGATATTTATATAATCTTGAAAGTAATGTAGCAGAGTGCATACATGTACCAACAATATTTTGTCTACAAGTGTTCTTCCAAGAAAACTTCATGAAACATTGTGAATCTATGGTGAATATATAGTGATGTTAAATGGGGGTTGGACAAAATGTTATCATTTATCCACTTTTCTTGTTTCACAACATCACAAGCTTGAATTCCTAGCATGATTTCATGAAGATCAGAAATTTTTTATCATCACTTCTCAATGTGAAGAATAAAATTCAGTAGTCGAGAAGATATGTGATGTTTATTAGCTCATTCTTAGATTTGTGCTAGAAATATCTTTTCCCATGCAAGGAGGATCCAAATCACATTACTTCTTTTGCCAACTTCTTATTTAGAAATTTATCTAGTCGATCATTCAGATCATGCATAGATGTTGCGAATCTATCAATTTTTTTTGTCATCGTCAATACAGAGGCTATTTCCTAACTACGATGGTGCATCATGAGATTGTATATGTAGTAGAGAAATATAGGTTTCCTGTCCAACTTGGTGTCATGGTAATTTATAAGGTGGTGTGTATTCATGCAATTGAATCACTTTCATTCTTGGTTGATTGGGAATTGCAAATCTTGTGGGAACAAATGTGGGGAATCCATAGAAGGGAGACATTCTATATGGTGTTCATTGATTGGAAATAGTCCCATTGGAGGTTATTAAATTTTAGTATCACAACGGTAATTGTATGCTTCTAAATATCATTATATTTATTGGAATTTTTTATTTGTATTGGGAATAATGGGTATAAATGATGATGTGCATTATAGATATGGGTTAGAGAAATGTAGGAAAGATTAAAATTGAGTTTAAGGTGATAGTTAGGCAGATGGATCTATGAAATTAGAATGGACAAGGGCAGGGGAGACATCAATGCGGAATGTTGGTAAGGAGTTTGAGGTGATAGTTGGGTGGATGGATTTATGGCATTAGAATGGTGAAGGGAAGGGGATGCATCAATGGGGAATGTTGACAAGGATGCAATCATGTTGTGGTTAATGCAAGAACTTTTATACTAAGGGTCATTTGACAATTTGTATTCCAATGTGGCTAGAACACTATGTCTACTTACAATGCAATCATAAGCATGATGGTCAAAGCTATGATGGGTAACCACTAAAATGTCAAATTCCTCAAAATGCTATGGAAAAATGTTGGTTATTATTGTAATGTCTTATGGGAAGAAAATTGTGTGGCCAGTGTATTTATATTGGCCACCATGCGCATGTCTTACTTGGAGTGTCAATTTTACTATAGTTATGAGCATGTCTTCTATCTATGAAAGACAAGCTAGGATAGGTTGTTGAGGATGAGGGTCCATGTTGTTTTACAATGATAATAGATGGTCATTTGTTTCAGACATGCATCTGGAGAAGTAGTACATGCATTGTTGGAAGAACATGGACTTTTTGGTGTAATTTTATCAATATTTGCATGGAATTCGCAATGTGCACCAGTAACGTTAGCGTTGTGGATAATATGTGCAAGGGCCTTAGTGGCATAATTAGATATGCACAAGTTTGTTCCAATGGTTCATTCATGATTAAGATGATTTGTTGATTAGAAAATAGGGTTTCTTTGGGAGTGGGAAGAGTTAACTACATCTAGGTTTAATGGAAAATGTGAAGTTGTGTCATATTGTTCAAAGAGTGTTTGTTGGGGTTTTTTTTTGTTTTTTGGGAGTTCATAAAGTCTTTTTTAGAATAATAAAGTTTGCGTTGATGTGTATTTATTCTTTCTTTATTTGCAACATAGTGTTTTCGGGAATGTTCATCATTAGAATTGGTGTACATTTGCAGGAGTTCTTGAAAACAAGATAAGGCACCTACATGTAACAATGGGAAAAACTGAAAATCTTATTGGGATGGGGAATAACGATGTCATTGTATAGCAACAAAATAGTAAAAGAAAGTGAAGTACATAATATTTTTATGGCAATTTATAATTGGAACACACATCAAGGAACATTTGAGTAATTTTCAACTATACATGAAAACAATTGCATTTGTTAAACCCATGTCAATAAGTGTATGTACACTAGAGAATATTAGATACAATGGAGGATGCATGCCAGAACTCCATGTTGAGAAACAATTCATGCAAATTGATAGATACATGTAATTACATACAAACACATGCTATGTTGAAAATCATATTTAGACATTGGAATACGAAAAATTAACAAAAAGGAAGACAATTCTATATGGTGTAAAAGTGAATTTAAACATTGGAATACTACAAATTTCCATAAAAGGCAAGCATGATTATATGGTGTGAAGACATTAAAAGAAAGTATAGACGTACATGTAACTAAACATATTTATGATGTAGAAATTGTATGGATTGTTTCAAGGATATTGTTGCATTCTATTGAGAATTCAAATCTTTCTTCTTTGATGATTGAAAACCTAAAATGTCATATTCCTCTAAATGTTTCCATCTTCACTGATAGTGTGAAGAGGTGATCTTTCCAAAGTACTTTAGAGACAATCTCCTTGACTACATCTAGATCTAAAGATACCAAATATAAGTCTTTTGCATTAATGCCAAGAATGGTAGATGCCACATCTTCAAAACAAATTGATGAAAGAAACTCACATGTGTGATCTTATATGTCTACCTTAAGCAAGTATTTGTAGCCATAGTTAGTTTAGTGTTGCATTTTGGCCAGTTCCATGTGCTTACACTTTTTGAAATGAGTTCATGCTTTTTTTCGAACAACAATATAATGGAAAGAAATATAGTAAAAACTTTCCATCCAATTTTTTTGTTATTCTACCCTTAGATTGGAAGAATGTAGCTTTTCTAGAGGAATCAATATTTTACAAATATGCAAGCATTATTTCTTTTGGTGGATGGACAAAATAAGGTGGATATCTTATGTTAAAGGATGGAGAAGTTGTAATTGAGATTTCTTTTTTGAATAGTGACTTTAGAGTATGGTCTTCTTTAATGTTGGGGTCTACAAGAACAATGGATTTTGTTGTAATCCCAACATTTTTACCATTGAACTCACAGACACAAGCAGACTTGATTGGAATAATGGGGTTACTTGCTACAATGCATAAGGAGGAAATTTATCATGACTCGACATCAAATGAGCCCCCATAAGATGGCATCCATGCTATATCAATACCTATATTTAAGGTGAACTATATGTTTAGTAACTTTAGAGTCATCTTGTTTATGTATAATGCATGTAAGGGAAATGTCAAGAAAAATACTGACAATATCAATAATTGAGTTGATGTTTTTTGTTTTGATTTCGATATTGAAATGTATCATCGGAGTATGTCCTATTTCATCAGGGACATATTCTATAGTATATGCTTCATTTAACAATATCTCCCTGTCATTGTTTAAGTGTTTGTACTACTAGTTAGCAAATGTCACATTGTCTTTTGAGACAATATTCACATTTCTAGCATAGATTTTGTTAAAGAAAGAATCAACAACATTGTTGAAGCATGTGATATGTATCTCTCCACCTTCTACATCAAAGAGTCCAAATCCAAACACTTTGTTAGATCCATATTGATTTTGAAATTGACAAAAAAGTGCCTTTCTTTGTGCAAAACATTCTATGGACCAATTTAAATGGTAAGAGTTTAGTTCTTTGATATGAAGATCAAGTTGAGTGTGGATGGATTTAGAATAGGAGGAAGGGGGAAGTGCCTTTTCGATGAAGGATATCAGTTTGATTAGGAGGGAGTGTGTTCTTGAGAAATAACTAGGATAATCAAATTTGTTGGATCAGTAATTAAAGGTACATATGTACAAAATAATCTTTAAGTCTCGTAGTGTGGTAAACCTATGCAGTAAATGAAAATCGCAGGAACAATTGTTAGAATGGAAAGTAGTTTTGGGAACCATATATAAAGTTTAAATTGAAAGAATGTAATGAAAAATACATTGATCCACTAATAAGTGAGGTGATCCAACTTTTAACATGTATAATGGAACCCTTTTCAAGTGAGGTTCTTGCAACAAGGTCATTTAAATATGTTTGAAGCATACTTGTTTCATATGTGTGCCATCAAATATGATAGTGCGATAATGCAAAGTCAAACTTTGGATTGAGCAAATAGGGTTAAGTTAAACCATTTATAGCAATAGTTGAATATCAGTCCATGTAGAGAACATTGAGAAAATACCATTCTCATTGAGTTGTGTCATCATTTTCTAAAAGCGGAGAGGAAAAAATAAGTAGCTTGATTACATAATTCATCACATAATAAATGGTGTATTTTACTTTAGCATTATTTATAAGATGCATTTTTGGCATTAGATGTTCCGCATTAATAGGATTCCTATAGTACTATATGATAGCATGGAAATAAGGTAAGGCAATGGTGCCTTAAACAAAATGAAAGGTGGTGCAAGCCATGGCATCTCAAAAAATATGTGTGCCAGTTCTAAAGTAAATTGAAAAATATTTACAAGTTTTATAGATATTTCAAAATATTCTTTTCTAAACATGTTCTAGTATTGATATGTGCATATTATTTCCTAAACATTTCTTTCAGTATTCATATTGCAAAAAAGGAAACATTATTTGGGCGTGTATACTTTTCAGTTAGATTTGTTAGGATGTGCTTCTTGTTAATCACAAAAGACTTGAATGTAGTTTTCAGGTGTTATTCCCATGAACTTTCTATTTATTCCTGGATTGTCTATTCATATAGATTAATCTATAAAGAAAAATTAATGCATGTATGTAAAATAAAAAATGTTGAATCACTTTCAAGGAAAACAATAAAAAATCTGGCACTAATTCCATGAGGTTGAAAAAATATGTCACGTTAGATATCAAAATTCACTCTAATCTAAAAGACCTTCCCCCTTCAAAAAAATATTGATAATTTACTATGAAAACGTTATGATTCATATTGTTCTAAAACATTTAAATATAATATGTGACTCTTGAGTTTCATAAAGCAATTAAGATTGTTCTCATTTATTTATGGTCTGTATATGTATATATATATTATATATATATATCCTAAGGTCAAACACATAGCCCAAGCATCTTCCACCTAACCTAATTAATACACATTTATTAAATTAAGAGATGACAATTTAGTCTGAAGTTGGCACCTGATAGGGAACTTCACTTGGAAAAACACTCTATGCAACAAATGTTGCTTATAAGAAGAAATAAAATAATTTTACAGCAAGAGAATCAAGTCTCAAATTCAAACACAACTTTGTTTAGGAAATATTACTAATATTATGTCAAATTACAAAGCCTTTACAGAGGCATCAAATATAAATCCTACAATTTACTAAGATAAAAAATCTAACAATTCATTAACAACATTTGGAATACAGATTTATTTAAAATTTTGATAATCCAAAACACTACAAGTAATATTTAGCATAGGCAAGCCATAGGAAAAATCACCTACTTTTCCTAGAAATATACTAAGACATTAGAAATGAAAACAATTAGAGAGCATGCTTCCCTGGATTACCGAAATTCTTGATGTAAGGTTAGATGAAACTATAGGGCTATAGGATAAAATTCCAAAGGCCTTCCACACTATATAATCACATCAAAATTAGAATATCAAAAAGAAGAATGGATTGCTAAAACCTAGGATACATTCAAGAATATAAAACATGATGTGAACCCTACATTCAATCTTGCAAGTCCAAAAATATTTTATTATATTAAAAGGAAATGCTACATTTTCCCTAGCTCACCTACTCCTTTTTGTCCCACCAATTACTATTAAAAAAATGCAATCTCCTTTCATGCAACCATAGCCTTATATATTGGCTACATGAGGGTTTTCAAATCATTTTCCATATATTGTATGTTTTGATATATTTTAACACTCTAATAAAATTTCTCTTTATAGAAATTAATGGACATATTAGGAAAATAAATGAACTAAATTTGTTGAATTCTTTTGGATCAAAGTCTAGAAATATGAAACAATCATAAGAAAGTAACAAGTAGTGGTTTATTTATGAATCAACCTAACCCCTAAATAGTAAGAGTGAATTAAATCTTGAGGAAGGTCTCAGATTCTCAACTATTATAATAATTTCAAAATTAAATGGTAATAGGAAAATCTCTCATACTAGATGTAATATATATCAATCATGGGTGGACAAGTGAGGTTTTAATAATACAATAGATTGAAATGATACCTTGTCTATGCATCATCCTTCATCTTGGTTAATAATGAGATCTTACTGGATCTTACTCAACACCTCGGATAAACAAATTCTCTGTGAAATTAGAACCCTTCATAATTATCCAAATTCCAACAAAGTCATCAAATGTTGCTACATATACGAGTGCAATGAGAAGTAGAACAACAATGGTGAATTTTATAGCTTTCTAGACTCCAAGAAAAGTAATAGAAAAAACCCCTTCAACGGATCTTAGACCATTAAGCAAAGTATGTGAGGACTTGAAGAAGCTTGAGATAAGTGGGGAGATAAATCACATATGAGGCCATTTTTGTAGATCATCAAGGTGTGTTGCAGATGATACCAACTATTCTTCACATGGAAGTGTGCCTACTATGAAGTATATTTCTTCTTAGAGACTTCAACCTAATCAAGGTAGGGAGAGTCTATCATTAATTTCTCATACTAAATCAAAAGGATATTCTCCAAGCTCTTCAAAAATAAAGGATTCTATAATTTTACTAAGACACCCTCCTTCCTCACATAGAAAGGATATTTTGTTCAAGAAATATATTGAGAATGAAAACATTCAAGGGACTAGTCCATGGACATTGGATTTGGAATAAAAAAAGGTCAAAATATCTATAGAGAATAATTCCTCCAAAATGAGGGTTAAATGCTTTTATGAAAAGAGTCATATTGAAGAAAATCTCCACACATTTCAAATAAATGTTTAAGTTCCACTTAAAGGAAAGGAATAACAAGATAGTAAATTGGTGACCGGAGATGTGTAAATCATATTTTTTTATATGTTAGGAAATGATCATAGAGCGGAACAAAAAATAACATTCTACATAGGAGATATTCCTTACATAGGAGGATTAATGGAAAATGCAATGCCAGTAAATAATGAGCGTGCTAAAAGTGGAGGAAAAGAAAATAATATTATAGAAACAGAGTAATGTGAATAGGGAGAGGAAGAGTAGGTTGTTATTTGTGACAAAAATTCAAGATCAAGAGTGAATTAGACAAGCAATAATAAATAAGCTAAGAGTTCTAATAAAGATAAGCCCATTTTTTAGCAAGATGAAGCAATTCTACCAAGTGATATCTTTCAAAAGCAACAACAATGCTTTGAGTTGTTTCTTAAAGAAATCAAGCTAGAAAAATATTCAAGCTCTAAGAATTTCTTTCTTGTTTTCGAGTGGTTTTTCCACTAATCCTATCAAAAATCAATTTATAATTTCTCATAATTGTCAACGGGATGACAAAACAAGATTTCAGCAATGACAAAATATAATCTTAAACTATTTTAGGGATTCTGAATCAACCCAAATGCTCAAAATTATAAATTGAACAACAAAAATAGTTATTTGTGCAATTCTCCACCCACCAAATAATGATGGATATATGACAATCTAAGTACTAAGTAGTCATCACTCAAATAATTTTCACAAATTAGACTCAAGAGGTAATGAAATTGCAAGTAATGAAAATGTGAACCTAATGGAGGAATATTTCTCTCGTTTAAAAAAAACTCCCAAAGGTTAAGTCAAACAAGTCAGCGGTCAAGACGAATAGAGTTCGTCAAATCCTGCTACAACAAAACATCACTACACGTCCATCCTTTTCAAATGTGAACTCTTCAATATTATCTATCAACTAGTCCTAGGGAAGGCATTTAATCACACAAACACAAACACTAAAAAAATGAACAAAATCTTCGAGAAAGTAAAGAACATTAGCACGGGTTCGACTAATAGAAGAAGAAAACAAAAATAGATTCCAACAATAGTTATAGTAATGGATAGGAGTAATATGAAGCTTGATTTAAAGAAATATACAAAATTTGGTGGGAGCACAAAATGCTTACCTCACACAAGAAATGGGTGGGACCACAAAGTAGAGTAAGAATATTGTCAAAAGAAGTAGCAAATATATTGCCTTGAAATACCCTATGGAAAGTATATCCTATCATTGGTTCACTCAATATCAAGGTGGTGAGTAAGTGAACTCATGTGCGGCTATAAATTTGACTCGAAGTCATAACGTACTCCTAGTAAACACTTTGGACAATAATTTTTCTAGTCAGATTCAATGAAAATAGTTTCACAAAGAAATGGAAAATATTTTTTTGAAAAATACTTACCTCACAATAGAAATGGATGGGAGCACATAACAGGGTAAGAAATCTGTCAATCGATAAACCACTAGAAGAGGAGGAACAAAGAAATAAATGGAGGGATTTAAATTATAGTAGAAGGTAATCTTATGAGGTTGCATGGCCATAACTAGCAACCAACAAAGAATATGGTTATTCAGATGCAGGGGCTATTTCTCCAGCAAATGTTACAAGCTGAATAAAACACACGGAGATAAGTCTGGATGCCCATAACCAGAAGGGGAACCCTGAGAAATTGGTTTCACCCCACTTCATCCTTCCACTAGTCACTTGCCCTTGGCTTAGTTGCTAACTTATTTAGATGCAGGGATGTTTCTACCACTAAGGGCTACTAGGTCTATTAAGGTATATAATATTTAGTATTTGTTAATTTTAGATATCCCTTGTTGAGGGATGTGAGCTCTGTTAAGGTTAACAATATTTAGGCTCTTTTAAGGTTAACAATAATGTTATTAACAAATACTTTATCCACCCATAAGAAATCAATCTAACAAAAAACAATTCGTTAATGTTCTAACAATGGATTTGATGGTGTAGAGTGGTGTATAGTGGAAGGTGGGGAATTTCTTCCAAAAGGAACACTTTACCACATAATTATAACAGTATTTAGAACTATCATTATTAATATTTTATATAAAGATTTAAAATACGAGTTAAATTAATATACATTTCAAAAGAACATATAACAAAATTCTTAACCTATAAATATGTTTTGTCACAATACCATGGGCCAATATCATGGCTTATCAATACTACAAGTCCAATAAACCATAATTCATTTCATATGACACTTGTGGATATGATGTTTCTTTTAACTAATCAATTTAATTAAATGGATAGAAATGAATAACTACTTTTGAGATCAATCTCAAATTTTGATCTATGAATCCTACTAATATTACTCTAGAGTATTCTTAATAATAGTTACATGTAAAGGGTTAATATATGATATTACAAGTTTTTTTTAATTAATTTTCGTATGATTTTCCTTAGTTATTGGAACTTAAAACTATTTATACAATGTTTTAAAATAAATAAATAAATAAAGTATAAATTAGTATATATTTATTTTAACCATATATTGAGGGGACTACATTTGTTTGAGGTGCAAAGCACTATTAAAGTATAAAATTTAAAATTACACCCTAAGAGATTTGATCCCTCTTAGTGCTTGATAGGTTCATGGTTGATGTGAACCTGTATTGGTTTGTATCTCTCTCAAGGTGTGTTGTATATAATAACAACTATTATTCACCTGTAATTGTTCATACTAAGAATTATGTTTCTTGTTGGAGTCTTCAACCTAATCAAGCTAGTGAGACACCATCGTTAATTTCTCATACTAAATTGAAATGAGACACTCCAATCTCCTTAAAAACAAATGATTCTAGATGTGTACTGAGACACCTGTCTCCCTCACATAGAAGGGATCCTTTCTTTGAGCAAGATATTAAGAATTAAAATATTCCATGGACTCATGCACACACATTGGATTTGGAATAGAAAAGGTAAAAATATCTATAGAGAATAATTATTTTGAAACTAGGGTCAAATCTTTGTTTGAAAAGACTCATATTAAAGAAAAGTTTTACACATTTCAAAAAAATGTTTATGTTCCACTTAAACGTGAGGAACAACAAGATAGTAAATTAGCCATTGAAGATGTGGAAATCAGTGGTTTTGATATGTTAGGAAAAGACCTTAGAGAATAACAAAGACAAAATATTCTACATAAGAGATATTCCTGACATGGGAGGATTAATGGAAAATGCAATCTCAACCAATAATGAACATGTTGAAAATGGAGGAACAAAGAATAATCTTATAGAAACCTAGGAGCGTGAGTATGAACTCGAAGAGCAGGTTGTTATTTGTGACCAACATTGGAGATCAAGAGTGAACCAGAAAAACAATAATAAAGAAGCTAAGAGTTCCAATATAGATAAGCCTATTTTGGAGCTAGATGAAATAGTTATCCCAAATGCTATATTTTATAATTTGAAACAATTCTTTGAGTCTTTTCTTAAAGAAATCAAGCTAGAAAAATATTGAAGCTCTAAGAGTTTTTCTCCCATTTTTCCAACAATTTTTTCCTTAATCCTATCAAAAATCCATTTACAATTTCTCATAATTGTCAATGGGACAATAAACTAAGATTTCAGCAATGAAAAACTACAATATTAAACTATTTTAGGAATTCTGAATCTACCCGGATGCTCAAAATTAGAACTTGAAAAACAAAAATAGCTATTTGTGTAATTCTTCACCAACCAAATACTCGTGGATATATGATAATCTATGTACTAAGTAGTCAACGCTAAAATAATTGTCATAAATTGAACTCAAGAGGTAATGAAATTGCAGGTAATATAAATTTGAACCTTGTTTCCTTGTCACAATAGAGGAATAAGTTTCTTGTTTAAAACACAAAAACCAAACACCTAAAGGATAAGTTACGCAAGTCAATAATCAAGATGAATAGATTTCTTGAAGGCCTGCTATAACTAACATCACTACACATCCATCCCTGTCAAATGTGAACTCCTCAATATTATTTGTCAACTAGTGTAAGGGAAGGCATGCAATCAAACAAAAACACAAACACTAAAAAATTGGTCAAAGCTTTCGAGAAAAAAAATAACATTGGAAGATGTTAGACTAATAGAAGAAGAAAATGACAATAGATTCCAAAAACAATTATAAACTAGATAGTAGTAATATGAATCTTGATTCAAATATACAAAAATGGGTGGGAGAAAAAAATGCTTACCTCACACAAGAAATGGGTGGGGGCGCAGAGGAGAGAAAATTTTTTTTCGAAAGGAGAAGCAAATATGTTACCTGAAATCCCTTCTCGAAGTATATCCTATTTCTTGTTCACCCAATATCAAGGCAGGAAAGAAGCCAACTCACGAGTGACTATAAATTTGACTCGAAGCGAGGACCTACTCTGCTAAAGACTTTGGACAATAATATTTCTAGTCACATTCAGCGCACATAGTTTCACAAAAAAGTGGAAGATACTTTTTTGCAAAATTCTAACCTCAAAATAGAAGTAGGTGGCATCATAGAATAGAGTAAGAAAATTGTCGATTGACAAACCATTGGAAGAGGATTAGAAGAGGAGGAAATAAAGAAATACATGGAGGTCTTTAAATTATAGTAGAAGAGAACCCCATAAGGTTACATGGTTGTAACTATTAACCAAGAGAGATTATGGTTATTCGGATATAGGGGCTATTTCTCCGACCAATTGTTGCATCCTCTATAAAACGTGTGGAAGCTAACTCTGGTTTCCCATAACTAGAAGTGGAACACTGAGCCATTGGCAGCACCCCACTTTATCATTCTGCTTTAAATCACTAGTCCTTGGCTTTCTCCCGTTGAGGGCTACTAGTTCTATTAAGGTTAAGAATATTTACTCTTTGTTAAGGTTAACAATCCCCAGCTGAGGGTTGCAGGCTCGGTGAAGGTTCAAAATATTTAGGCTCTATTAAGGTTAGTGATAACGATATTAACAAATACTCTACCCACCCATAAGAAATCAATGTGACGGCAAGCAATTCTTTAATCTTCTAACAATGGATTAGATGTGCAAAGTGGTGCAGAGTGGTTGGTGGGAGTCCTTTTCAAAGGAACACCTTACGACATAATTATAAAATTATTTAAAATTATCATTATTAGTATTTTATATAAAAATTTTAAATATGACTTAAATTAATATATATTTCAAAAGAACAAATAACAAGATTCTTAACTTATAAATAGGCTTTCTCACAATACCATGAGCCAATATCATGGCTTATCAATACGAGATGTCCAATAAGCCATAATTCATTTCATGTGACACTTGTTGATATGAAACTTTTTTTAACTAATCAATTTAATTAAAATGATAGAAATGAATAACTACTTTTGAGATAAATATCAAACTTTGATCTACGACTATTACTAATATTACTCTAGAGTATTGTTAATAATAATTACAAGTGAAGTGTTAAGATATGATATATATAGGTTTTTTTTTTTTTCAATTAATTTTGATTTGCTTTTACTTATCTATTGGAAATTAGTACTAATTATACCATTATTTAAAATAAATAAATAAACAAAATATAAATTAGTAAGGATTTATTTTAACCAGAGATTGAGGGCTTACATTTTTTTAAGGTGCAAAACACTTTTAGAGTGTAAAATTTGAAATTGCACCCTTAGATATTTGATCCCTCTCAGTGGTTGGTAGATTCGTGGCTAACGTGAACCTCGTTCATCTCTCTCTCCATATATATATATATATACACACACACACATAGAGAAAATTGACTAAAAATATACCCAAAAATATACCTAAACAAGGGGCTAAAATGTAGAGTGATGAAATTATTTATAACGTTAGTTTTACCACATTGTACACACTAAAATGTTTTTATGTTATTAATATGTTTTTAAATATAGATTAATATTACTTAAGATTACATATTAAAATATTTTTTTTTATAACTTACATTGATTTTTTAATATTATTAATATTTCAAATGCCAAATATTTCATTTTTATTAAAAATTTATTGAATTACACATCTCTATTTTATATTATATATATATATATATATATATATATATATATATATATATATATATATATTCAATCTCACTCTCACTCTCTTAAAAAATAAAAATAAATTTTAATAACCTTTATCTCTCTATAGAGTATATCAAATTATGTTACTTATATGAATATTGAATTGAATTGCTTTATTTATGGTTGAGGGTGAGAGTGCAATATTTTTACATGGGTTGTAATACCAAAAACCAACGACTGGGCACAATGAGATAATTAAATTAACCAAATATGTATAGTCATTATTATTTTTTATTATAGTGGACTTCATATATTTATCTAAAAATTATTTTATTTTTATTTTAAAAGTACACATGTCATCTTTAGATTGACTTAGAAGGAATTCCATATCTCCCTCATAATAGGTTGCAGAGTGCTCGACAAAATAACAAAAAACAAACAAACATGTGATTAGGATTGAACCCGACAAAATTTTGTTATACAAAAATTATAAAATATTGAAGACATTATTAGAAGATCAATTATAGAGCACTAGATAGAAAATCACTCATAGAGGGCTACGCCACGCACACTTATATTCACCAAGCCAATAATCGCATACATATATAGGATTACAATCTAGTTGAAAAGATTTTAGGAATATAGGATCTCAAAACTAAAAGGAACTAATTAGGCAACTAATCTGAATAGAAACATAAAAATCTCTAATAAGAGGAGAATATTCTAGATATTTCCATTATTCTGACACTCTTCATTAATGGAAAAATGTCTTTTCTACTGGCACACCCAATGGATTCCTACATACTTCAAGGAGGTTTTGTAAATATGTCAGCCACATTTTCTTTAATATTAAAATAGACTAAATCAATTTCCTTTGACTGCATATTTTCCATAACAATATGTTAATTTCTCTCCATATGTTTTAATCTTGCATGGTGCACAGGACTGTTGGCTAGTTTGATGGTTCTTTGATTATCACATTTGATAATTTTTGGTGTTTTATTTACTTCTCTCACATGTTGAAGAACTCATCTCAACCAAAGTACTTCACAACTAGCACTGCACAAAGATTTGTACTCAGCTTTAGTTGACTACAAAAAAAAAAGTTGGTTGTTTCTTACTATACCATGCCACAATCCCAAAACGAGGATGAATCCATATCCCAAGGTTGTTATTCTATCATCAGGATTTCTGGCCCAATTTCATTTAAAATGGCATGCTAACTAAACATCAGAATCATCAATATATTTAATAGGAAAGTTAACAGTTCCTTTCAGATAATAAAGGTCTCCCTTTACTACTTTCTAATGGCTTTCATGATGTTTTCCCATGAATTAACTAAACATGGTATGTGTTGCTTGGCTGTAGTATGATAGTTTAGAATTCCCACAAGCTAACATTATAGTGTTCCATCCACCTCACTTGTTCCATCATGACCTGTGACAAATTTCCTTTAGCTTCATCAATTAACTCAAAAGAATTACTTATTATAGTAAGATCATCAAGATATAGGGAAATCAGAATTATATTCCCCTTTTGATATGACTTAATATATAGGTTAGGGTCACTCTTGTTTTTCATAAAAACTTTCTTATGAAAGAGACCATCAATATTCACACAACAAGATCTTCATGCCTATATTAATCTATATAAAACTTTCTTTAAATTGAAAACAAGGTGATCTTGACCATTTTTTATGAATCCTTGAGACTGAATAAAATATACATCTTCCTTTAGTTCCCCATTCGGAAAAGAAAATTTAACATATAGCTAATGTAGTTTCCATCTATATTTTGTACCTAATGAAATCATTGAAAAAATTGTGTTTAGCTTAGCTATTTTTGAAACAGTTGCTTCATTGTCTTAATAACCTTTTGCAACTATCTTATAATTGTTTGAAATTATCATAGCCTTATATTTATCTAAAATTTGGTCAACATTAAATTTGGGTTTGAATAACCATTTAGATCGTGTGGATACTTTAGTTTTAGGAATTATGTTGAAACCCATGTATCATTTTTCATTATTGAATCATATTCTTCCTTCATTTCATCTCTCCATTCTTTATGTTCATTACCATGTTGAAATTCAAACATTTTATGAAATTCATTACTTTAGTTATTAAAGAATAATCTTCAAATCTTCTTGCTCTATGAATTTGATGTAATGACCTTCTTTCCGCTTCACTACTCTCATACCTTCTCGTGGTTTGTGGTGAATCATATTTTCCTCTTGGTGTTTTGTGACTAGTAAAGATTTCCCACACACAGGTTTCTATTTAGACATGTATCCACACACAGGTTTCTATTTGCTCTAAAAAAGGACACCAAGGCTCTTCCAATTTTGCTTCACACTATTTCAAGCGGCCTAGCTTCTAGCATACTCTACTGCATTCTTCAAAAAAATCATTTGGTCAACCATATGCCATAGGGTAAAAAAAGAGCACGTTCTTGTCTTCTCAGCTAAATGATTTGCATTCTTCCACTATTAGATGGCTTCGCGTGTACACCTTTGATTCCAAACATAACAATTAAGCCTTTATTCTACTCATATCATCTTGACCCATCAAAGGACTCCCTTATTCAACCAAACTGGCGTGTTTAATCCAAATGGTAAAATAAACTAATTTTGAGTTACCTAAATCAAGGTATGTGCCACTAGCAGGATAAATCCTTCTCAGGTTGCCGACATCTACACAAAAATCACGTCTTTGCATTGACCTCGATGCAATTACATGCATTGTCTCACACACAACATCACAGTCACCATTGCTATTATCTACACTAGCTAAACCCAGAATAGTGATCACGCTCTTAAGTCTCGCACCCCAACTCTAATACCAACTAGGGAAATTTTGAAGACTTTATTGCAAGAAGGGTTGCCGCTCATTGGTGAGATAATCGCTCACACAATACATTTCACTACTGACATCGCATTTACCAATCCAATAGTCACATACATATATACAAACTTCTTAGAATATAAGATCTTGAAACTGATAAAGACTAATTAGACAATAAGTCCAAAAAGAAACCTAACTAGCTCTAATGATAGGACTATATTCTATATTTCTTCAATACTCTGACACAAATTACATACATGAGTTTTCCATCACACATAACACATCTTTTTCGGAAAATCACTTGAATATAAAATGTAAATATTTCCCTCTACTTGGCCTTAGCTAGCATTTCATAAACAAACCTGATACCTTTGCACTTTATGTAAAATCTCACATTTAGGAGGAGATTGAATTTCATAAACATCATCCAATGGGCGAAGTAGTTTTCTGTGACCGTCGATGAAACACAAATTTTGGCTCCCTAAAGAAGATAATGTCTTCTCACAGTGTGATTTTTTTTGTTCAATGCTCATTTATGAGGAAAGGAAAACCAAATTTGTTACCAAAAAAGTTCAAAAGATTGCAATATGAAGTAGATGCTTCAAAATTCAGATGGTTATCCTCCTCACTAGAGTATCATCCCCTCAATCCATGCATCCCTTTAACACACTCTCCTTCTAGTTCTTCTCTCCACTCTAGAAAATAATTTCGTAAGGTTTAATCAAAATAAATGCTTTCTCATATTCCAGAGAAAATGAATATCCGTTGTAGAAGTTGCAGAAGAATACAGTTGATCAAGTGGTTTATCCGATAGATTAAATAAACAACAAATATCATTTCATGATTAATGTATGTACTCAAACGTATAGCCACATCATTCTCATGAATAGGTAGAACCAATAGTGGAACCAATATCTTTTGAGAGAGGCCATCTTTGGTCGACTGAAAAATGCTGACCGCTACCATGGAACTGTTATTGCGCTTAATTCTGTATGATTTACAAAAGAAAATAGAAAACGGCGTCGTTGGGCTTCCTGCAATGTTTCCCATTAGAGCCTTCGAAACAATGTGTGAAGCATAGTTGCCAAATTCGTCCAAATCAGCCAAAAAAGTGAAATTCGTGAGTTTGATTCGTTTATCGAATAATTCGAAAAAATACAGATCCATTTCGTGGGTGGGTAACCGAAATTCATGGTTTATAATTTATGACACATACCTGGAATGGTAAATGCAGTGAACCCTAAAGACAAAACAGATGTAAATGGCACTTGAAATGGAAACAAATGGTGACCTGAGAAATCTTTCCACTTGGTTTAAAAAGCGGAGTGAACCAGGAAAGAAAATCCTGAAGTTGCTTTTATATATATTTATGTGGAGAAGAATGAGTTTTAAACATTTAATTTTAAATTGATATAAAAAAAAAAAAAAAACTTAAATTAAAGAGTATACCATTTTAAGTTTATATATATATATATATATATATATATATTAAAAAATATTTAAATAAGATTTTAGGGAGGATGTAGTTTTGAGTTTTCAATATTTAAGTTTTAATATATATTAATTACAAAAGATTTTAGATAAGATTATAGAAATCTAGTTTAGAATTTTAAAAAAAATACAGATTTTGAAGATAACATATAAGTGTGGTTGCTCTTAGTATATGGTAGTTTTAAAATTGTTTATATTGATTAAATTTATTGAAATTTATTTAAATTTCAAAATGGATAAGAAGAAAATAAATACAAAGTAACAGAGTTACTCCAAAAACTATATATTTTTAAATGTTCAAAATGTATACTGTCAATTTTTTCCTGAATTGAATTTTTTTCATCCAAATTTTTATGTAATCATGTCAAATGTGAATCCAAATACAAATTCGAAGTTAGTAACATGGTTGGAAATGTGCCCAACAAAAAGATATACATCTGTTGAAAATGCCTAGTTTAAATACTTAAATGGTGGAGTCATATGCATATTACATAACATAGGGGGTTGTGAACCTAACGGCTACTAAATTCCTAGTTGTTGTTCCAATATTCTGCTAATATGAGAGCGTTTAATATTGGCTACTGAGAAAAGTGCATCTGCGGGCAGGAGGTTGTGCATATATCAAGACTCGTTCATGATTCTAGCCATTTCTGATAGTTGATAAGAAGAATCACGCTAACTGGAGTTGTTGATGAAGATGGTGTCCTGTTAAATTAGCCTTAGTTTCCATTAGTATAAAGCAAGATATATTTAGAAACTTTCGACAATGGTTGGATTCCCTTTCAGATGATCTTGTTTCTTGGCCATTCTTTGTAGTTTTATTGCAAATGGACTCCAATAGTCAAGGCTAGAGTGGAGAGTCTAATAGGTCAATACATAAGTTTACGCTCGTCAGCCCTTTCGAACTCCTCTTCCGGATAGAACTCGTCTCGAAAATTCTGCATAATACCCATTAATCCTGCACCAAGTCCAAGCATACACACGTAAGGTATCATAGATTTTGTGTTCTGTTCTCTCATTTTCTACGCCAGGAGAGTTTTTTTTATAGGCCAACAGGGACGATCCTGTAATTTTGTGATGCCAATAAAATTAGAAATTATTTTTTAATGTAAACCTAATATAATTTATCTATATGAAAATATTCATTTGCTTATATTTGCTTATTCACTTTCAATTTTTATTTCACATTGTTTAATAAATCTAGAGCTAGATGAGGTTTATACTTTTACTCAATTTAATAAATTTAGAACTAAATGAGGTGTATACTTTTACTCAGTTGTACCAACATATGTTAGGATGAACTTACCCCGGCTTTTTTCTCCCCTTTTGAAGCTCTGCCCTTGTAGGAAACCAGTGTTTTCTTCATTCAAACCAATGCAGAAAATTGTTAACCGAAAACATCATGATCCTTGCTAGTCGTTTTCCAATAGCCCCTTATGTCTCCAATAGAATGAAAGTCTTTCATATAATTGTGGTCTCTAATGTGGAAGAAACAAAACTCCTTAGCTCCTATGTCTCCAATAGTATGAAAGTCTTTTATATAATTGTGGTCTTTAATGTGGAAGAAACAAAATTCCTTCTCTCTCATTTTAACTTTTTTTTTTTAAATTTTAACATGAGTTGTAATATTTGGAAATAATACTTCAGCAAAAAAAGTAAGATTTGGTTTTTTAATTGGTTTTGTGGTTAAAATATTTTCTAAACAATAAATTTCTTAGCTTAGGATCTAATAAGTACCATATCTACATCATGTAATTAAGTGATTTGTGTGTATTCTATACATTATGTCTGCGCTTCTAATTTCTTTATTGGTATCAAAGCTTGTATGGGGTTGAATTCTTCAAAGGAGGGCCTAGGGGAGATGGGAGAGGTCTAATATTTTGTGTTTTGTACATAGATTGGTATCAAGGAAAATTGCTAATATTCTCAAGTTGGATAATTTTGCATGCTTTTTCTAAAAAACTATTTTCCAATTTTCCCTTTTTCTGCCCAAATTTGAAGTACAAAATTATTTTACACCAAAAATTGCCAAAATTTTATATAGATTAACATAAAATCATTAAAAATCTACTTTTTTTAAAACAATATTACCAAAATATTTTATAATTTACATGCTAAATTTTCTAAATTTTAATCTAATATTCTATCCTTGAAAGTCTCCCTGAATAATATAAATGTGTGAATTTATCTCTACTGGCATATTTTTTTTGTTTTCCTGTGTAGAGTTAATAACTGAGTGTGTGGAATTTGGCTGGTGTCACGTGGGGGACAGTCTACAAAGGAGATTGTGAAACTTTAGTTGTCGTTTTGGGCTATGACAACCTCTCAAAAAAGGGTTCCCAGTTTGCAGATATCACTGTCAGTCACGGGTTAAATTTGACGGGTGACCCTACCTGTCAAGGAATTTTTTTATGACGTTTTTATTTTTACGCTGCCCATCATATGACTTTTAAAATTTATTTGTACAAGTTTTATCTAATTTCAAATTGTACAATAAAAGAACAATAGTTGTGAATTAATTTTCAAACCAAAAACATAACGTGCATGATTTCTCGGTTGGATACAACGACCCTTTTGGTGGCTCGCCCAACAACCTACTTTGCAGACAAGAAGTTGTGTTCAACCTCATTTCGGACAAAACCCAACAGTCTAATGCTATTTACTGCACAAACCGTTGTTGAAAGTCCAGTCCAATTTTTTACAACAAATACAAAACAAAGCTCAATTTTGTACATAACCCACTACCCAGAATTCAGCTGGTTTATTATCCCACTAAAGAAAAATGGATTCAATGCATCAAGCTCTACTGAAATTTCAAACATATAAAAGTCCAGTCCAATTTTTTACAACAAATACAAAACAAAGCTCATTTTTTTACATAACCCACTACTCAAGAAATTACAAGAAATTACCAGCTACAACAGTGTAGTTTTTATTTGTACAGAGAGGGAGGGATTTCAAAAACCTGGCAATGCAATCTCTCGCGGGTTAGTAGATCCAGAGTAAAGATGGATCTATTCTGGTTTAATTCCCCCATTTGAATAGGCTACATTCCAAGTGAATACCATGGGTCAATACCATGTGCCATTTTGGTGAATACCATGGGTCAATACCATGTGCCATTTTGGTGAATACCATCGGTCAAGACCATGTGCCATTTTTATTTTTATTAATACTAATATTAGGGTTAATAATGTTTTTTTTCATGGTATTAATATAAAAAAATAAAAAAATGTTTTATTTGTTTACCATACAACTCTCGTTTATTTATATTTTTATTAATTTACCATATCATTCATAAATACAAGGTGACTTATGGAGTAAATATAAAAAAATGTTTTATTTGTTTACCATACCCCTCTCTTATTTATATTTTTATTAATTTACCATACCTCTTTCACAAATATGGTATTTGGCCCATAGGATTCACTTAAATAAAACCTCTTTCTTGAGCCTACATAAATAGAATGAGGGTTATGGACTAAATATAAAAAGAGGTTTTATTTATTTACCATACGTCTAGTTTATTTATATTTTTATTGATTTACCATACCTTTTGAGTAAGTATAAAAGAAGGTTTTATTTATTTACCATATCTCCACTTTAATTATATTTTTATTTGTTTACACCCTTGACTTATGGAGTAAATATAAAAAATGTTTTATTTATTTACCATACTTTTCATTTATTTATATTTTTATTAATTCACCATACCTCTTTTATAAATATGGTATTTGGCCCATAGGATTCACTTAAATAAAACCTATTCCTGAAAATGGGCGAATGGATTCACTTAAATAAAACCTATTCTTGAAAATGGGCGAATGGAAGGTTGTAACTCCTAATTTCAAGGGCTAAATTTACCTTTTTTACCCTCTCCCTTAAAATAAGGTGGGCTATTTGAGGTGATTTGTAAAAGTGTACTATGATACAAAATATTCGCCCACTAAAAATTTAAAACCCCTTAATTTCGCCAAAGGGCGAACATTCGCCCCTAAAATTTTCTATGCCCTCCGTCCATTCAAAAGGGAAATCCTGACTCCTACATGCCTAAACAAAGGTTTTATTAGACAATTAAATATTAATGGAGTTGTCTATAATGCGACTTTTTGGAGATTTCGGTGACGGAATCCGGTGGAGAAAATTGAGGTTAAATCTTGATTTGCTGCAGTTAAAATGGTTTTTTAACTGCATATTTGGATTCAACACCCTGAAAAACCCCTGGGACGCTTTGATTGTGCAGAAACTAGCTATCAAACTTGCGATTCCAATAAATTGCCGTCGGATTTTGACCGGAAAAATCCACCGGAAAGGCTTCCAAAAAGTCTCATTATAGACAATTGCAATATTAATCCCGTAAAGGAAATTCTGTCAGTCATTCATGCTATTCAACACAAAAATTCCACAGTATTTCTCAGATTCACAGTCAACACACCATAAGTTTATTAAGACACATACAGACACAAATTCCCACACATGATATATACAAATCGACATTGTTTTGGTATTTTTATAAAATATTTACAAGGAAAATAGTCACATTCAACTGTTTCATTTATTTTCCATAAAATCCATCTACTACTCTTCCTAACTCCTCACTCTTTCTCTTACTATCTTCTTGCTTTCTAACCCCTAGCTATCCCCTAGCTAAACTCTAGCTAACCTCTCAAATTATTCAAAAGAGCACAATTTATACAAAAACGGATTCATGAACCAACGTAGTTCAAATCCAACAATCTCTCACTCTCTCCTAAAGTATCTCTTCAGCTCCACTCTTTTCTCAAACAAAAACCCAAATTAATCATTTAAATCCCTCAAATCCTCACTCTTCCTAGGATTACTCAATTGTCTCTAATATCTCTGCATTCACGACATATTCTCCATTAATCAAATTACATTCCAATCTCTTCAAAACTCAAAATAAACTTTGGAAAATAAATAAATAATTAAGGGAACCCACACCCTTTAGTAAATGTGTGATAAGACTCTTATGTCTTATAAACCTTGAAGAATGTTCCTGCATCAGACTCCCCAGGTTGAAATAATTCATGGACTCCTATTCATGAGTCTTCCTACTTCCTCTATTGTAAACTTCATCGGATTTCATCTTCCAATTGGTTATCTAACCTATTTCAATTGCAGGTGCAGTTACTGCCTTCTATCTTTCTCCTGGATGCCAAACTCTATGTTGTGAATGTCCTTTTGCTCTGCTTTCATAAGCATCTCCTTTGCATAATGTTTTGATACTTATATCCTGCATAAACAACTCCTCAAACAATATAAATTTATGTTCCTTTTTCTGCTGCTGTCTTGTCATCATCTCAATAAAATTGAGCTCCAACTTTATGTATTTTCTATTGTCTTGTACTTGACTGTTCATTCTGATTTCTAACCCAATCACCAGAATCCTCTTCTATCTATAAACCATTTTCTTTAAGATGTCTTGTATATCCTTCCATCTTTCCTTGACTTACTGACCTTGACAATTCCTCATGCTAATACCCTTTGTAGTTTTCATCATCCACCTATCCAATATCTTGAGTAGAATTCTCTCAATATCAAAAGAAGATTGTTTCTTGTTTAATACGAGAACATATAACCGTTCAACCACATATTGTCCATCAGTTGCAAATATTTTAGTTATTGAACCTTGTTAAATTTCCTCCATATTCCTATTGAATTTAACTGAACTGCTCATCCCAATTTTCAATTGCAAATTCAAAATAACCTCTCGATATTCAAATCTTCTTTGGATTAAAAACAAAATCTATTTGTGGACTATACTTTCACATCCCTTGTAAATTTCTTTCTTCTACAATGACTTGGTTAAGAGCTGTTACACTGAATTTTGTCACCTTGACTATCTGCAGTTTATGTGGCCTCATCAATAGCCACATTGTCCTCTTTGTCAAGCCCCATACCTCTGCTCTTCATGTAAAAACTTCAAAGAGAGAGAAAGTCACTTGAAAACATGTTTATCTCTGGGTACGCAGGTTCTCTCTACCTTTCCTGCGTGTACGCACTCCAAATACATTAGACCTGCGTAGCAATACGCTCTGTATACTAAAGCTAGGGTGCGTACCCCTGTAAAGGTCAAAAGGCGCAAGTTTCATCTTTAAAAAGTTACTTGTGGTCACTTCTAGAGCCTTCTAGAAGAGTTCTTGACGTGTATTGAGCGCCTCCAGATGGTTCATGCACCCCTATGATAGAGGAGTTTATCCCATCAAGAGAGGAGCTACCCCATCCAAAAGAGGGAGTATCCCATTGATGTTGGAACTGAATAACCTCTTCTAGAATACTATAAATACAGGCATTGGGCCAAAGGAGGGGAGGTTGAAATCTGAACATTCTATAGGGTAAATGCTGCTGGAATTAGGACTTCCATTTGTTGACTTGTGAGGAGAGATCACTATCCTTCCTTGTTGCCATAGTGGGAGTGGGTGAGCTTGTCAAAGTAGAGGAAATCTCTCGTTGGACCCTGGGAGGAGCTTGCACAACACCAAGGCTCAGGTTGTAATGGTTCCTTTGATTAATGAGTCCATTCTTCTCAATGATTTGTTAATGAATTATTTCATGTATTCCTTGGTCAATATGATAGATATGCTTTGTTTTATAATGAATATTCAGATGCTATGTAATCGTTTGCTTTGTTAGTGTATGCAGGTTTGAAAGTGAAGGAGGAGCTCATTTGGATCAGCAAGGCTGGACTGCTACAACAAGCGTGGGACCTAAGGTAAGATCGAAAATATTTGAATTCTCATAGAATGATGTGTATCTAGAGAAGGATAGCTCTTGTTTGGTTTGTTTGTCATTAGAGAGTCTTAGACTCCTAGGAAGGTTAGATTTGTCCGCAAGTATAACTCATTCCATGTGACAGGAGGGAACGCTGGCTTCCCTCCAAAATTGCGCAATTTCTTGAGGAAGTTACTCAGCTTATAGGTGGACTAAGTCCGACGAAACAACCTATGAGGAGAATGTAACAAGATTTGATGGATTGGTTGTCATTCTACAAGAAAATCATTGAAACTTGTGTACTTGACAAGGCAAGACATGATTCTATGAAAGGTTGGTAGGGAAGCTCCAAAACGAAGCTAAGGAAAAATTTTGGAGGGTGGTTGTAGCTGCAACAACATTTGGTGACACACTGGTAGAACTCCATCTCTCCGTATGGACCCTTTTTCATGAAAAGCATGTCTAACACCTCTGGAAATATTGTTCAGTTCTCAATTCGTCTTGGTTTCCCCACTTGCTTGATTGTAAGATGTTGCATCTGCCAAGCTTTTGGTCGATTGGCACACATTACAATCCAATTCAACACAAATGTTTTGATTACATTTAAGGGGTATATTAGTGCACAAGGAGTATAGTGTTCAGAGTCTTAGTTTCATCTCTAGCGTCGCTCCACTACCAGCAGACCTAGACAATACCCTGCGAAGTCACACAGGAACACAAGCATTGCTTCACTGCCAGTGAGCCTGGTTAGTACCTAAGTGGACTAGCTTTCATCATGTCTCTGGATAGGAATCCTTTCTCTTCTTTTGCCTTATTCATTTTTCATTTTTGAAATTTTTACGCTTTATTTTTTCATTTTTCATTTCCCTAACTGTCCATAGAATTTATTCATTTCAGAGGCGGAAGAGGGACCCTGACTTATTAAGAGAATAAGAGGTTATTCCTTCAGGGAACTAATTTATTATATACCTTTGATGTGCCTATTAAGGTTCCCCCCCTCACCTTACTCTACTTGATTGAGCTGACAAGGGTTAACCCAAAAACAACCAACTAGAGAAGGCGACACTAGTTAGTGCAAAAGCGTTGTGTTTCCACCAAGGTTTACTTCGAACAATACATATTTTCCATCGGCGTATCATGGAATAAAAGTCACAAGTTCATCATACAGGGGCAAGATGATAGATAACCAAGTAGTGATATTTGTATAAGGCCTCTTGTTATTTTACCCAACTTGTTTGAAGAGTCATGTAGGGTTTCATGTGAAACTAACCTATGAACAAAAACAACAAAACAAATAACAAAACAGAGTTGAAGCAGAAGTAAATGTGAAAATAAAGTGATTAGGGAAACAAGGAAGTAGACAAACAAACATGAAAAGAAAGAAATTAAACAAGCATGCAATCAAGCAAATTGAAAGAAAGCACTACTCCTACTCTTAAGCTAATTGTGCATGGGCCTAATCCTGTGAAGTGATATTTCTAATGCAAATACCAGTGCATTGGTTGACCAATGTTGGTGAATACTTGGTCAATGATCGACCCAAATGTTTTAACCAGTAAA
>APFE031531308.1:264192-302037 GCA_000404065.3 Pinus taeda
CACTTCTAGGGACCTCGTAACCACCCTGCCAATACACAAGTATGTTCCTGTTTGCAATTAGAGAAATTACCCAAATTACAATCTGTTTACTCCACTTCTAGGGACCTAGTAACCACCCTGCCAATACACAAGTATGTTCCCGTTTGCAATTAGAAAATTTACCCAAATTACAATCTGTTTACTCCAGCATATGTTGGAAAGTTATAGAAGGATGACTAGTGCAATCAATCCATTCCTTTTAGCCCTGGATTTGTTTCAGTTTAAACAGAAGTATACAAATATACTTGTCCAATGTCTATGCTTTAACCATTCACCTTAAGATGTTTTTACAATATAATTTCCTAAGTCTATTTAATATCTTCATTATCATAAAAACCAACCTATATCAATCTTAACTCCACATCTACCACTCTTAGGGGGATGAAATCTATTTATCCCTCTGAGCACTTGTAGACCCAGAATTAAGATGGATCTAAGATAGAATTTCCCCTTTAAATAGTCTATGCTCACATGAATACCATGGGTTATCATAAACCTAGAGCTTAAAAATTACTTTAGTAATTTATAAAAATTAATAAAATTAATAGTTGATTTTTATTTTATTTTTATTTTAACCAAGCTAAAATGTTTAACATACATTAAATTACAACATCCATTTTTACTCTTGATAGGATCAAATATTTTTTCACTCTATGCTAGTTTGCATATCACAATATTTGATACCTCTTGGGGGTTAGTAGATCCAGAGTAAAGATGGATCTATTCTGGTTTGATTGCCCCATTTAAATAGGCTACATTCCAAGTGAATACCATGGGTCAATACCATGTGCCATTTTGGTGAATACCATGGGTCAATACCATGTGCCATTTTTATTTTTATTAATACTAATATTAGGGTTAATAATGTTTTCTTGCATGGTATTAATATAAAAAAATAAAAAAATGTTTTATCTGTTTACCATACCTCTTGTTTTTTTATATTTTTATTAATTTACCATACCATTCATAAATACAAGGTGACTTATGGAGTAAATATAAAAAAATGTTTTATTTGTTTACCATACCTCTCGCTTATTTATATTTTTATTAATTTACCATACCTCTTTCACAAATATGGTATTTGGCCCATAGGATTCACTTAAATAAAACCTCTTTCTTGAGCCTTCATAAATAGAATGAGGGTTATGGACTAAATATAAAAAGAGGTTTTATTTATTTACCATGCGTCTAGTTTATTTATATTTTTATTTATTTACCATACTTTTGAGTAAGTATAAAAAGACGTTTTATTTATTTACCATACCTCCACTTTACTTATATTTTTATTTGTTTACACCCTTGCATGTATATAATGTGATTTATGGAGTAAATATAAAAAATGCTTTATTTATTTACCATACCTCTCATTTATTTATATTTTTATTAATTTACCATACCTCTTTTATAAATATTGTATTTGGGCCTTTGGCCCATAGGATTCACTTAAATAAAACCTATTCTTGAAAATGGGCGAATGGAAGGTTGTAACTCCTAATTTCAAGGGCTAAATTTACCTTTTTTACCCTCTCCCTTAAAATAAGGTGGGCTATTTGAGGTGATTTATAAAAAAGTACTATGATACAAAATATTCGCCCACTAAAAATTTAAAACCCCTTAATTTCGCCAAAGGGCGAACTTTCGCCCCTAAAATCACCCCTATTTTTGTGAATTCAATGGAGGGAGTACGACTGCAAGTTGCCCTGGCCGGAGTCTGGACTTTGGAGCTTGTGGAGATTATAAATTTATAACGTTACACTGTTCACACCATATTAAATATATATAAAAAAAATTATAATTTTTTTTTTAACTTTTAATTTTTTAACATGCCCGTCAATATGACGTTTTTGAAAATGAATGGCAAGTTGAGCATGACGTGGAGGTTTTAGATTAAAACATATTTTACGGGTAAAAATGCGAAATACTGGTATACGGGCATCAAATTTAACCCCTATCGTCATTGGTGGAGAGCGAGATAGGGCACTGAGAGCGAGTGTGGATCTGTCATATCCATTAACTAGATTTGTTTTACCTGTTGATCAAGGATAGAATTGTTGGATAATTTAATTCTAATCACATGTTGGATGTCACAATTTTCTATCTAAGTGGCACACTATATTTTAATTTAGTTTAATTTTGTTGCAGTGATTTATTATTGATATTTCCAACTTAATTTTACTTAAGTGTTTTGAAATATTAACAAAAATATATTTTTCTTAATTATTTATCATAGTATAGCTCAATTTAAATAATTCTCTTTGAGAATAACTGAGAGAAAAGACGAACATGTATATTGACAGCAGCATTTGAAAGTGAGGCAATTTTTTTTTTTTTTAATTTTGTTTTTCACGAGCACACTTACTATCTATGCTTAATTGCGTTGATCAACAAAATTTTACGTGTAAAATTCGGCAACCCAGTGCACCATCATTGTGTCAAAGGATGCGTTAACCGTGCGAAAAAAATGAAGTCGAATGTGTAGACCGTGCGGAAAAGACGAAGGTGAATTTAAAAAAGGGTGCGGGTCACAAAATACGAAGCTAAATAGCTTGAACATCACGCATTACCTCTCAAAAGGGACGCACAAATTTATGAAAGGTTTGAAATGTATCACAATGTTTGAAAGACGAAGACCACGAAAGTTGAAGATTTGAAAAAGAAAGAAAGGTATTTACGCATATGTTTTCCTAAATGCTTATGATATGCCCTCATTAATATTTTGCAATGTGCGTCAAATTGGAAGGAGCTTTTCAAAGGGCTTATGCAATTTTTTCATTAAAAAGGGGTCTCATTGTAAAAGGCACTTATGCAAATTAAAAAAAAAAAAAGTGACTTTGTTATGTTCTATTCAAACAAAAGGGATGAATGTTTTATTCCAAAGGGCACGACAAAGCTTTTTATAAAAGGATCACAAGTAAAAACAAAAAACAAAAATAAAAGTTAAGAAATGTTTTTAAAAAAAGACGAAGTTTAAAGGTGTTTTGATATTTCGTAATTTTTAAAAGAGTTTTTGAAAAAATATTTTGTAAAAAGATTTAAAAAAAAGGGACTTTGTTATGTTGTATTTCAATAAAAGGGATGAATGTTTTATTCCAAAGGCACGACATAAAAGATCAAACGTAAAAACAAAAAACAAAAATAAAAATTAAATCTTTTTTAAAAAAACGAAGTTTAAAGGTGTTTTTATATTTGGTAATTTTTAAGAGTTCTTTTTAGGAAATTTTGGAAAAATAATTTGTAAAAACAAAAGCTTATTTTTGTAGAAGCATTTATGAAAGTTTGTTCTTGTGAGAAATTTTGATAAAGATTGTAATGAAAGAGAATTTATTTGAGATTTTTGAGTCAACATGGTTGCATGTTGCAAGAGCCAAAACTAGAGCTAAAGTTGAATTTGTGCAGCAGAGAAGTCACCACAAAGATGTTTTTATTGCAGGAAATCCCTATGTTTGTAGTTTGATTTTTTTGTTGAGTCGCATTTTGTCAACGTTCAAAAAATGGGAAAAGCCAAGTGGCTAAGAATGTCAAAGTGACAATATGAGATGTTAGAGATATTTTTGAAAGATTTGGAAATGAAAAAGAAAAATAATTCCTACGCATTGAAATGCATAAGCGAATGTATAGTTGACAACATTCTTCCCCTCATTGAAGATGCAAAGATGACTCAGGATTGGCACACCCTTGAGAGGAATTTTTGTTGTAAGGGGGAGAATTAAGGTTGAAGATGAAGGTAGATCTATAGAAAGAAATCTACAACAAGAAGAAAATTTTATTACATTCCACTATTCTCAACTGCAAATGGATAATGATTGTGATAAATTTGTAGAAGTCGTAGAGAAGGAGCACATAGGTGCTTGTAAATCCCACAATACACAACTTCAAGTGGATGAAGATTTAGTGAATCGAGTAATCGATATTCCTCATGATAGCGAAGCACCCATTGTAACAATTAACACTATGGTGAATACAAAAATTAATATTTATGATGTAAAGTTTGATGGAAAATTGTTATCTAATGATAAATGGTTGGAGATGATGAAACCGAAACATCATATCGACATGATGTTATTTGGAAGAAAACCTGTCTGCAACAACAAAGTCTAGTAAAGAAGCGGAAGAGGCGGAGGCAGAGGCAGGGAAGGAAGCTCTCATTTCATAGGAGAAAGAACTGAACCAATGTGGTTCCAAAGATGTCTTTACACTTACCATCAATTTCTGATGTGCATGTAAATACAATGATTGTGAAGAAGAATTAAGTTTCCTTGAAACATGGCTTGCAACGCCATTTCTAGATGAGGTCTGCATAAAGGTTATAGAAACGAACCTTGAAAACAACTTGGATGATGAAAAAATTAACGAAATTTGTAGGTATTGGAGTCGTGAAGAAATATTTTTTTATTATAAATTTATGTTGCAGCAAAATATTGATGATATAAAGCACACTATAGAAGAGGATATGTGCCAAAAACCCACATACAAGCTGATTTGAAGAAGTCCAGGAAATGCGTAGATAACCAGGAACAATAAAAAACCTACACCAACAAATGAAGAAATTGAGGTTTAAAGGACACAACAAAAATAACAAGTTGAAACAATCTAGAGGCTATAGGATCTGGAAGAAAAGAAAAACTGGATGATCTCAAAATTTTAAATTGTAAGCCTAGTTGAGACATACACTAGCATGCATATTAGTTTAAATTTTGTTGTGGTTGAAATTAAGAGGCAGTGTTAGAGAATATAATTCTAACAACCTGCTAGGTGTCACAATTGTCCATCCAAGTGTCACACTTTGTTTTTGTTTAGTCTAGTTCTCTTGAGTTCAGTTTAGTCTCGCTGTAGTCATTTATTACTAATATCCCCAATGTAATCTTATTTAACTAATTCGTAATATTCACAAGAGAAATCTTTGCACCATGATTTTTCTCCATTCTTTGTTAAGAAGGGCCCAAATTTGAGTCTCGGGGATGCGTCTATTAGCAAGGCGGTTTCCCAACATAATATGGAGCGTGATTGTTGGCCACGATAATGGAAATTTACATGGATGAAATCATAGTTCTGCTCAATTCCACCACCAATTCTATTCAAGGCATTTTCTCGTATCACAAAAACAAAATTATTATGTTTATTTGTTGGTGGCACCATCGGACATGCAATTTCTTCATCTACTACTCTGTTGCACCAGAAGGCCAAAGAGAGGTGAAATGGTCCCACTATTTCTTTTCAGTATTGTATAAGGCGTGTTAGTATTCTTGGCATGCAAATGGATGAGATTGCATACATATTACCTCATTGTGAGTGCACCGATACAGTTGTGTGTGGGGAAGCACACTAATTTTATTCGTTTGTTGTAGTTAGCAGAAGTCATCGAGTGCTCGATCAAGAGGAGACTGACACAACTAATTTTTGTATCAATATCTCAGACACTCGACTAGAAGCAAGGAACCTTTGTATGTTCCACATTCAATCCTGTGATACTAAAAATTGAGTAAAATTCAATTAATCCTTCAATAACTCTACAGGTAGGGATTTTATTGTCTTTTATATCACGATCCTCGGAAAAGTTTCAAAATGGGTTTTATAGACTAATCTCGTTTTATTTTCACTTCAACTTGTGCATGCATTTTGCTTCAATTTGTGCATGTGTTCCATTGTATGGGACATAGAGCTAGTTTTTCTCATTTTAGGAATAAGAACAGTTAAGAAACAAATATGACACTAAGATATCAATCTGGAGAACACATTTTTATCCATATCTACCTACAAATTGAATACCAAAGTATCTGGGTGTAATATATGATTCAAAGTTGTGTGAGAATGGGAATGGTGATCATTGAAATATTTGGGAAAGGTGAAAGGAATCATGTTTTTAAATTTATTTAGAGTTTGTATAACGGAGATATTAAGTCTGGTCAACTATATACGTGATTTTGACTCTACTATAATTAACCTCTCTAACAATTGCATCATGAAGAAGAAAAACTCCATAAGGATTGAACCAAGATGAAATATCAAAACACCTATATATGAACCACTAGGGAAAGACAAGAAGACTTGCTTATGCTCAGATGATGGTAGATGGTTTCATGATTATTGGTTTTTTGTTGTTGTGATAACTGTGTCTGTAAAAATTGTGAAACGTACCAAACTCTTCTGAAATAGGTATCACCCATTATGAGATCCATTTGTGTCAGATAGGTTTTCATTGTGCTTTTGTGAAAGGGATTGGTGGTTCTTAATCTGGAAGTGCCACTATCAGGAAAAGCGATTATTTTGTGTTAGTAAGGTCAAGTTGTTTGATCAACTTTTGGACACATTCAGTATGCATACCTCCATCTTAGCAACTATGAGATAAATGAAAGTGAAATATCCAACAGGTGGTGGTAGGTACATAGAGTGGTTCATTACTTGAAAACTCTTATCATGGAAGCCCTAACAAGCTGAGTTTGTCAATATTGTTGATCTTACAAGTTTGTCCATGATGGAAAGAAACGTTTATGTTTTAAATTGAGGTCAAGTGGTAGTTTGTGTGGTGGTGAAGAAAGAGCAGTGTCTATGAGATTGCATAGTAGATGTCATTGTTGATGAATACCATATCAGACATATCTGATCTATATGTAATTTGTGATTTATGTAATAATGTAGGCATTATATGGGGGACGTGAAAATAATTCTTACATTAGTGACAAGGTAAGAATTTTTTGGTTGATTGGTTTGGTTGTTGGTATTTTCTCAAGAGTTAATCTCTTAGTTTGGAAATTGTTAGATCTCATAAGTATCATATATACATAAAGTAATTTAGTGATTTTTGTGTATTAAAAAATTTATTGTGTATATGTTATGCATTATGGGTGCTTTTACAATTTCTTTGTATTATAGTATAATACTTACAATAAAATTTCCCCTTCATGTCTAACAATAGAAACTTAAATCCAATGCTATAAAAAAAACTGTAGCAGTTCAAAATAGAATATCATATAATGGTGATACATCATTTACACGTTACCTAGTAGATCCCAAGGCTCACACTTTTTCAAGTCAACCTTTGAAATTGCACATGCTTAGAAGGCATTGTCCAAACTATTTTGTTGAGATAGTATATCATGATTTTCTCATCATTCAGATGAAACCAAAACCCTAGAAAAAACTCATTGTGTTTGTCACTATGGTGTGCATTGCTCATTATATTTATGGTTGAATGTATTCCAAACTTAATATCTAATTCAAACAATCGAGAAGAAAAAATATAATAATTCTTCTAGTACTATCTAGGGATATGCAATAACAACCTAAATATCTTATTTTTACTACGGAAATATCTGACTCATTCATCTGTTTTCTTTGATTGTTTCTTTTATAGATTCTAAGATACATTCTGTAATGCACTATTTTGTTGGGGAATTCAAGGAGCTTGGACTTACTACTTGAGGCATTACCAAATATGTGATGATAACAGCCTGATAAATGTTGTTGTCAAATAGAGATGTTAACAAATTATAAATATGGATGCAAATCTAACACAACTACACATCAAATATGTCTCTATTTCTATATTATATGATGGAGAGAATGGAAATTACGTCCTTGAAAGAATATATATAGAGGAGTTATAGTTTCTCCCCCAAATAAATTGAAGAGTAAGCCTTGAACCATGTCTGACAATATATTTAAAACAATCTCGTTGAGATGAAAATAACAATTTCACCAACTCTAATCTAACATATAAACCAATTACTGTCTATGCTTATATTATTTTAATATCAAGATGTGCTTGGACAATTATTTAATGGAAGATGATTGACTTGGGTATTGAAAAAATGACACATGAAATCCCACTCGCAGGAAATGAAACAGTTAACCAATAAAAGTTTTTGAAAAAGGAAAAACTACGAGCCCATCATTGAGTCATTCCATGGTGTGTCATTGAGTTAGGTATCCCATTCATATGCTCATTTTTATAAACTTTAGATAATTTTGTGTGTTAAATTTCCTCTCTTTTCACAGCAGACAAAACATCTTTGACTCTCAACATCCTTTAGAGTAGGTGACAAAATATCCCTTGAAACCTTTTAAACCTTTTTTTGTATTGTATTTTAAATGTGAACATGCATGATTTCATATAATTAATATTATGGAAGGAGGAATGTGATACAAAATGGCAAATAATGGCAATTGTGTTTGAGATATTTGATAAAATAACATTTCGGCAATATTTTCATAACATTTCATAGGCGTATATAGGTTGTTATGTCCAGTGGTTCTTGGCATGCATCTCTCAGCAATAAGTGTTTACCTAAATTGTGTTGATTCCTTCATTTGTTAGTGTTGTCATTGTGTCATTTGTATTTAGTTGTTGTGAATGAATTGTTTCTATGTTAGTGGCTTCTTAAGGTTTGAAGTTATTGTTGCGAATTTGAAATCTTGATCCTTTGACTCTCTCCTTGCAGATCATCAGATCACCTGCTTAAGGTCACTATGTGATCTTAGGGTGCCTCTTCAATTGTATTCCATTATGGAATCTGAGAATAAGGCCAATACAACCTTGGTTCTATTGACTGATCTAGGATTCTATGTTTTTAATATGTTCCACCTTACTTCACGTAACCGATCTAGGATTCTATTATTTCCATCATGAATACCTTTGTGTTCAAGGATAAGACAAGAGTAACCTCTCAGTGTTTTCATGTGATATTTCAAGTGGTTCTGACTTTCGCTATGTGGTTCTATGCATGCACAATGAGTGATCCCACCAAAGTTGTGAAGAAGGAAGAACGGATCCCTTCTTTGGATCCGGGATCCTTTTCCAAAGTGAAAAATAATGTGATATCATTGAAAGGAAATGGAGTTTTTAGAAAAAATTTAGGCCAATGTGGAAGTAACAGAGCTATTAAAAATTGGGCTTTTGTTAATTGGGAAAAATATGAACACTCATACATTTGCTACTATGGAAATGGATATTTCAAGTTTATTTTTGCAAACCAAAAGGATAGAGACTAGATATATAAATGGGATCATTATTTCATGAGTAACAGAGAATTGTTTTATCACTCATTGGCCTATCGATTTTAAATCCATGAAGGAAATATCCTTTACTCCTCTGTCGATTAGAATTCCTTGTCCTCCTCTTATTTGTTGTGGTATTGGAATTTTTAGGGTTATAAGTAATCAAATGGGAAAATTTATCACTGGATATAAGACTCAGGGGAAAATATTTCATATGCCAAAATATATGTGCAAATAGACTTATCAAAAGGCATCCTTGAGGCAATTTAGCTAAATGTTGATGAGCATTCTCACCTACAGGCTTTGGGTTATGAAAAAATTCCTTTCAAGTGTAATTTATGTCATTAGTAGGGACACTTTATGAAGATGTGTCTGAAAGTCTAACACCTTTATAATAATTTTGTTATGTCCATCTATAAACAAGGCTCCTATTTTTCCTTTTATTTTATATCAAATTATCATTTCTCTCTCTCCACCCATTTTATCTTTTATTATGTAAGCTTGACATGGATCCAGAATCATGTCCTCATACACCATATAAATTCTCAAGTCAAAGTCTCACGACCAACATATTCTTGACATTCAAATATAATAATATCGAAATGAGCAAGTCATACTTGCTCATAAGTGTCCTCTTCTGATTCATTTAAGATTTTGGTTGCCTCATATTCTCATGTAATGGCTGATAAGCCCCATGGTATACTGAGTAGGTTTATGATTCATCGAACCATGTTGGGGAGGGTTGTAGACTAACCCGAATTATGCATGTTCTATCCCAACCCTAGTTTTATTCTAACATGATTGATTTTTGTTAGGGGCTACATGCCCTATAGTCATCTTTTGTCATCATGTTTGAGTTTAATGTTGGGAATAATGAGAGAGTGATGAATATGTATTTCTCTTCAATTAGTTATTTTTAACTTCACAGAGCATTAATTACCATTAACACTAGATGAACATAAGTCAACATCACATGAATAGTAAACAACACCATTCAATAATGTAAAATATCAAGGCAATAGACAACAAAGTTTTAGGTGGAAACCCTCCTAAGAGAAAAACCACCAAACGCTTCTTAATATTTTTCCTCAAAAGATTTCCTTCAATTAGGAAGTTCCAACTTCAAACATTCTTAGCTTCAACTAGAGGAAGTTGCAACCTGAAGGATGCTCCAATGACCTAACATGTGAGCTACAACTAGAAGGACACTCAAATGCCCTAGTTTATAGGCTTCAACCTAAAGGATGATCCAACACCCTATTTACCAGCTATAATCAAAAGGATGATCCAATGTACTATATAGGCTTCTACTTGCCCTCGCATGAACTTGCCACCCTAACCAGCCGACAGACCATGTTTCAGAAATTTCATACTAGATCCACCTATGCTCAAAGAAATACAAATCAACTCCAATACAAGAAATTGTTGTACAATCTATGTCAATCAATTTTTCTTTTACTTAATATACAAACCAAACCCTCGATGTAGAACAACTATGTATTCTCTCTACTCTTCATTAACTATATTTTCATCATTAAGTTGTTAAGCCATCAACTTGTCATCTGACATTACCCTTCTTCACCAATCACCATAAGTCATATATCATATGTCTATAACAAATACGTTCATAATGCAGGTCTACTTAGCTATCCTAGTATCATTCAAACCCTAGCTTATAAAATATAATAACTTTGTCCTCTTTATGCCCTTCTTAACTCACCAACCATGCATGAAAGTAAAATATCTTTGTACTACAATCTTTCATCATATTAGCATGACCATATAAACATTGTGACCATTATTCTTTTTCACAACATAACAAACACTATATGCTCAAAACAAAACATCAAACCCTGATAACTTCCATGAGTATCCAATAAAGTACTTTGTCTTCTCAACCATATCCTCTTAGCATTAATACTTCTTTTCCTTGGAACTACTGAGGATGACCGTCTATTAATATTCTTGGAGATGTCTACTGATGCAAGTTTTCATCGATCCTTCACTATCAAACTCACTGAAACCCTATCATGAACCAACACTATCAAAACCTTAACTTATTGATGCATAGACTCATGAAACAATTTATATCTTATGGATTGATCCTTGCATTTTCATAGAGCATGAAATACTTACAAATTAGCCTGGCAACTTCTATTCACTATTCAACAAATTATTATGCATCCAATTCCACATCGTTTAATACGCTCCTTGAAAATACTCAAAAGGTATTTTATTAAGAGCTCTTATACATATTAGCAATACTAAAAATTATCGAAGAAATGAAACTTCACACATAGATGGAATCTTAAAGAAATCTCAAGACAAATATGGCAATAAATTGAAAAAGAAAATCTTGGCATCCACAATTCATTAAAATATGCCTTTCTTCATTGTAAAAAATAGTCATCCAATGAGAATAAGATATAGGTTTGTATGATGGTCACAATACATGTATTAGTTTCCACTTATCATCCTTAATAAATCCTTAAATATAATATTTAATATTAGACTACAAACCTAAGAATATGTTTGACTTATTCTTCATATTTTTTGGACATATTCTGTATAGGTGGTCTCTAGCATTGACGCGGGTAAGTGGTAAAATCTAGAGCTCAAGAACTAACAAAATGAGACTCATAACTCTAGCATGCATGGAGACTTCAAAACTTTATTTTAAGACAATATTGAATCTCAGTTACGTATTCAATTAGTTTTCCAAAATGTGTTTCGAAACCTCCCTTCAGGTGTTGTTTCTTCAAGTGAAAGAACCATAACATTTTGTCATGAAAACATCAAGAGAATAACGATCTAGAGAACCAACACCTTTCAAATATGTTCAATGAACTATGCCCCAGGATGAATCCAAAATGGCTAGTGATACACTTTCTACTATGGATAAAGCTATAAATAATACATTTTGCCACAAATATTTCTTTAGATAGATATGTTGAGTTTCGTTTTTGGATCACTGGTTAGGGTTCTTATATTTGACACTAGATCGGTCACATTTCATCTTATTAGCCATGGAAATTGTCTTTGACATAAGGTCACAAGGGTTTCAAACACTTCAAATATGTTATTGATTAGTTCCCACATTTGATCCTTAAGGGGACCATGTATATTCCTTGAAAAGGGTCACACTTATATGCATAGTAAAATCTAATAAACCTCACAAATAAAAGGTATAAGGGTTGAATATCCCTAGGTTGAATTTGTAAAGCAAGTGAAAAATGATAAGCACCCTTCTCGCCACCAGAAAAAGTGAGCACAAAATTTTTTTCAATGAACTTAGATGCATTTCTTCAAAATTGTCCAATTTTTCATGTATGGTAATAACCCATAACATATCCACATCTCAAATTTTTCCAGGTGTGGATCAGAAGTATTCCGTCAAGGATGATTGAAAGATACAACTTACTCCCTCAAGATTGTGATTGAGGTTGACCACCAATTACCTGCAATAAAACCACAATGAATCCCAAAGACCATAAACAATAATCCCACAAACCCTTGTTGCTCCTTAGATTATAATTATATTATTAAACTAGTCATTTCTTAGGATCAATATCTTCTCTACCAGGATGAAATATTTTAGACCTCACAAACTTTTGATGTGCATTGAATTCCATACCCTAAAGGTGAAATAACTTTCCCTTTTATATATTAGGAGTGTAGTTAAATTAGGCCATCTGACTTGTTGATTGGAGAGAAACAAATCTTAGAATTTTAAAATATGGAGCTAAAATGATCCTTTTGTAATGAAGTTGAGTTGAATTTTGGGGGATAACTTGAATTTAAAATTCAAATCATTTTAGAGCCAAAAAGCATGACTTGTTTTTTATTTTTAAAAATAGATTTTGAAACCCTCCAAAAATGACCATTTTCCATAAGAAAGATTAATTTAATTGTTAGTGACGAGACTTAATATTTGATCATAACCTTGGCTAAAGAAGATTTACCACATCATATAACGTTTGGGTCTTTTGACCACACTGTGGGTTCTTCGTCTTCAATCAAGCATATATCTCAAACCATGAGGGTTTTCTTGGCATGCCACATACTATTAGAATTGACACGATGAGAAAACATCGATGAAAATAGTCATGAGCACAAGAAAACTAAGCTTTATACCTAGAATTCCTTATTAGTTGTGGCACATCTATGTTTTTTCAGGGTTTCTTATCCTTTGGACCTTCCAAATTATGTAATCCTGACAAATATTAAGAGTGTTCACTAACTAACATTAACATTTATGAGAAAACCATTCAACAATCTCCCCCTTTGTCATTGATGACAACACATGATCCCCCTAGGATTACTGCTCCTCCTAACTCCATGCCTTTGATATTATTTTGTTATGTCTCTCCCCCTTTTACATTAATGGCATGGGTTGAATCACCCTAATAAGCTACCTTCTCTTCTTTTCCTATATCATATAGTTTCCCCCATGAAAAAAAATCCTCTCTCTTCCTACAATAGGCATATTCACTACCCCTAAAGAGCTATGACTTTCATGAATTGCAATAGCTGGGACCTTATGAAATTCTAGTTTGTAAACCAACTACTCCTCAAACTCACTAATATTCCCATAATGAATACTTGACATCTTCCATATCTCAACCTATCATGGATAAATATTCAAAAGTACAACCACTTCTATAAAGACTCCCCCTCGTTAACATTCACATGATAGGGAGTCATCAAGCTATATTTTTCAGAATAATGTATGAACCAGCTCTTAGGCCAAATCATATTGAACGATGTCATTTTCCATTATAGATTCATCATGATATTTTGACCTTACAAAAATTGAAATCATGTCTATAGAGAACTTTTCATTTAATTGATTTTCTTCCTTTTGCTTTCTTCTTCAAACCTTCTTGTACATGATGTTAGGGCCATCGTTCATGGAATATTCCATATTGTACCTACAATCTTGAGAAATATGCCCATAGTTATCACATTTATAACCTTTGATGTTGGGCCTGAATGATGGAGAAAATAAAATATACTTTATGTTGGTAAAGTCATTTTGACAGTGTTGGATGTCCCATTAATAGGTAGGGCATCTCCCTCGTGTGAAGTTCCAGTCAGACTTCACAGCATTTGGGATAGGAGCCCCATATGGTATGTGTGCACGACTAACACCATGAATGTTTTTTCTCTTGGATGTCATATGTGAAGATGTTGGAGTGAAGGTAGGAAAGAAACTCCTAGATGCTAAGGCAAATCCAATCCAAGATTGAGAAATTGTAGAAAGAGGTACAAGAAAGTAATAGAAACAATAAGAAGAAAGATGCCATAAGGAATATCAGTGACCTAAAACTATCTCACACATACATGAATAAGAACATGCCAGAGGTTAATTGCAAATTAGTTGAGAATAGGTTGCCAACATGGTGTGGAATAAGTAAGCACAAATTCAAAAGCAGCCATAAATGCAACAACTACAAACTAGTCCATAACATATTGTTTGTATGAAATCCACATACAAATACTGTTAAAATACGAGATAACCAATACAACCAACATGAGTAAGCACAATAATTAATGTTGGAAATGAAGACTTTATTTTTCATGTTGCTGCAAATACAACTACATGTCCTGCAATTCATTAAATCCCAACAATGGAGCATGGGTTCCTCATACCATCATCAAATCCGAAATCCTAGCTAGACCACAACTGACCCTACTAGCTACCATGAGTTGAGTGCAACTAGACCTTAAGCTTAAATACGCTATTTAATGAAATTCCTATCTCAAGTGCTAAAACTCCTTCAAAATGAGACATGTGAGTATATTTATAGAAGTGATGTGACTGTTCACCTATCATTACCTTTCACCTACCCTTATGACTCTTGAACTTCCTCATAGATTCTATAATGCTTAATGGTTATTACATGCCCAATTTATCTTTGCATAGTTGTGGCCATTATGATGAAAAATATTTACATTATGATAGAAGATAAGTTTTGAATAGAATAAGAAGGATTTTTGACATCTTGGGGTAGTCGTTCCAAATGTGGTTTCCAGGTCATGAGAAAAGGTTATGTTGTTCATTCACTTTTCTTTCTATTATGCCTCATATGCATCCAACTAGATTTTGATGTCATGCCTTCTCTATTGCTAACTGGTTCTCGGATCTTGTATGGATATGGCATTTTAGATTTTTGAAACCCTAATTGCTCAACATCTATGAGAAAACCCTATCATCCTCCACAAAGTTGAACATTCTCTTTCCACCCTATAACTTCCAAGAAAATAAAAATGGTCACATATATTTTCATTGAAATAAAAATACTAGAAATGTAAAATATTCATGAAAAACAAACATCAACATTGGACTCCTAAATAGTTCTTTTCGTATATCGCAGTATTGTTATTGTCTCTACAACCCATACAAGAGATTCTTGAGCTTCCTTAACTTTGTTTGGAAGAATACCCTTGTGAGTACTCATATCCTCCATTATTCTTTTGTAATTTTATTCTTCACTAACCAATACAAATATCCAAAATGTGGAGCAAATTATTTGTCTATTGAAAATGCAACAACACATTCCTATTTCTTAAAAATACCTGGAGGTATTTAATTGAGGTGAAATGGCCTTGACACTAAGAAACTCAGTTAATTCGAGTTGGAGACATTAGAGTTATGTTAATTCATGACTAACTGCTAATTTCTAGCAAATATGTTCAGTTAATATGTGTTATTATGAGTTTAACTAGTTCTAACCGACTAAGAAGTAGTGGAGGGTCCAGTAGTGGGTTGCAAATTTTCCTAGTCTTTCAATTAACTCATCAATCAACCTAGAATAATTGATGCATCCAAATAACTCAAGTTACCCAGTTGAGACTAGAGTTCATGGGAAATATACTATCAATTGTATAATTTTCCAAGCTGTACATGTGGTGCATGTAGTCAGAGAAAGGCCTAAAGGAATTGCATAATTCCAAATGAAAAATTTCCCTAATTAATAGGGGGTTAATTCTTTATTGAAAAATGCAAGGAAATAAGAGTTTGGGAAGCTAAAAAATTAGCTAAGTATTGTCCAAGGTCAGTTTGTGAAGTAGAGATAGATTATAATAGTGCATAAGTTGCTCAGGATTGAGAAAGCAATGCATTTCTTCTCTGGTTTCTAATTAATGTAATATAGATAGGAAGGGGTTTTAAGCAGCTACTTCCCCCATTTAAAATTCTAAGTATGTGTGTTGAATCTTGTCTCATGTTTATGTTTTGGTTTCATGATCAATTAATTTAATTTTTTTGAATGAGTAGAGTAGATTCAAATGTTTTTTTTAGAAAATTACATAAGCAATTTGAATCTACAAGGAATATATACATGGTATCAAAGCAGGAATGACAATAGTAGAGAAGAATTCAAAATTTTGTTTGCAGGTGAATTGAATTTGCAGGATCATTCCTCAGAGCTAGCAAGATGTCTTTCTATGCACTAAGACTCGAGTATGCCCTTAAGGGTAGCTTGAATTATATTGCTTGGAAGGATAGGATCAAGACAATGTTGGAAGATAATGGGTTGAAGGAACTCATAGATAATGATATTATGAGGCCTCCAACTTCTAATGCTCAAGATATAACAGAATGGAAGAAGTGTGTATCAAAGGTGAGGAGGATTGTATTGGAGGGACTTTGAGATCATATTGTCTCAAATAACCATGGGAAATAGACTCCATATGCAATGTGACAATCCCTGATAGACTTGTTTCAAAACAATGGTGACCATAAGAAACTGACACTAAATGACAAGCTTCAAAAGATCAATATGGAAAAGGGTGACACAATACCACGCTATCTAAGTAGGTTCACACATTGTTGGAATGAACTTGGGAGTGTTGGTATTACAATTGTAGAAAATGGTCTAGTAATCCTATCACCTCTAGCCCTTCCCAAGAGTGGGTACAACTACTAGGATTCATTAAATGGGAGAAAGAAGCTACCAAATTGGGAGATATTGTGGTCAGACTTAGTGCAAGAAGAAATAAGGTGGAACACCGGATTTGGAACCTCATCCAATAATGATGATGAGGAGAACTGTTCCTTTGCTTGAAAAGCAAATAAATGGAAAGAGAATAAATCTTGATCCAAAGGGGATTCTAGTGAGGGCGGCAAGAAGAAAGACTTGTCAAAGATCAAGTTCTTTTACTATCATGAGCTGGGAAACTATCCCACAAGGGGTCCACACAATAAGGTTGGAAAGAATCCCTTAGGAGGAGTAGTAGGTGAAACTTTTAATTCAAATTTGAATTGGACTTCACCCTCATTACATGCATGGAAAGCACAGTGATGTGCAGCGTGTGTTAACTAGATAATGGGGCTTCATTCCATATGATAGGTAACAAAGAATATTTCAATGACTTGGAGGAGAAGGATGTCCATATTCATGTTGAAATGGGAGATGATGGAATGTATAACATAACCGATATTGGTACAATTACTTTTTAGAGGGAGTCTAGCTCCGATCTCACGCTCAAGGAAGTGATGTATGTACTGACTCTTAAGAAGAATCTGGTTTCTATAGCGGTATTGGAATGTCATGGCCACAATTTGATATTCAACGAAGGGAAGGCTTTCCTATGACACATTGCCGTGGGACAATTGAAGAAGATTGGGATTCGAGTGAAGAAAATATACAAATTATATGTTTGAGATTATGTAACACTAATAAAAAAACTAGAGAATATATCGAGCCAAGACATCAGTGAATTATGGAATAGGAGATTTGTGCATTTTCACCATGGTGCATTGAAGGTCGTGAAACATATTTCTATATGTATTCCCAAAGCTACACTAGTGAATTGAAATACATGCAAATGGTTTACATTGGTGAAGTACACAAAAGCCACCTTCAATGATCATGACAGTGAGGCGCAAGCAATCCTTGAAAGGATTCACTCAGAAGTGTGTGGACATTTATCGAAACCCTCCATGGCCAAACACATGTATTATGTGATATTTGTAGATGTTAATACCAAAACATTGTACACATGTTTTCATAATCCAAAAATCAATATCAAACATCCAAAAGAATGCACAAGTGAAGATTTTCCAAGTTGAAGACATCATGAAGTTCAAAAAATTTAATTTCTCCTAAGTTCCAATGCTTATAAAGTTAAAATAGTTAGGTTGTCCTAACTATTTATTTTATAGCCATACACATGCATAATATTCTTCAAAAATCGCATGGTCAAAGAAATGGATGACTTAGTGGTTCCGAACCACTCCACATACTTGGAGATGATTCCTTGACATGATCTCAGTCCAATACAACCAAATTTGAGTTTCCTTGAAGATATGCAGTCCTCAATAGATTCATCTTGTCCTGCTCATGAGTTATTGTCATGCATGAACCAAGAGAGGGAAAATGGATTCAAAAATTCTATATAAACAGGCCATGGGAGTGACAAAATATGAGACATTGTTATGTAAACCACCATTCCATTGTTGAAGCCAAAAAAAGTAAGAGAACTAGCATGTTGGCCATATTGCTTCTAAGCAATCCATCATCTTAGTGAGAGAAGAGGAATCCACATTGAAGAGTCTTCATACTTCTTTGAGAGAGAGGAGAAACTTGCAAAGAGATTTAGGAAAATAACTCCCCTTGTTGAGGATTTTTTAGCATTGTATCTCAAGGAATCATCTTCAAGGGCTTGTGATTCATCTACTGTATTCAATCTCTACTACCAATAGTCAATAAAGGGAGCTTTTTCCATTTTTTTGTTGACTTTTTTTCTCCATTGAACATTGTTTATGTATTTACCTTTTTGTTTTAGTTTATGTTTATGTATGAATTGTTTCCACTATTTATAATGTTTTGTTTATCTAAGTCTGTCCATTAACAACACGACTTCTACTTGTGATCTTTTGCATGGAATGACCTACTATTAAAGAGGTGTCCTTTGGTACACCATTGCCACAAAAAACACTACCACTGGAATGACAACTATATTGTTGTCTTTTCTTTAATCTCAAGGTTTTCTTTACATTACCTTCTCTCTGCATAACCATCTACAAAGCACTCAACACCTCTCTAGAATTTTTGCGGGACCCTTGGGGCCTATTCTGAGCCCACATAATTGAGTCTTCATTTTCTTTACTTGCGAGTGCAGCTTTTTCTCTAACAAACGCATGTGCGTATCTATGTGTGGCTAAACCCATGTGGTAACCAGAACGTTTAAAAATGCCTTTTATTTTCTCTTTTCTCATGTGATTGGCAGCCTTTAGTGAATTTTATCCACCTCTACATTTTGTATTTTCTATCTAGTATGTCTTCTTTCCTTACTAACCTCAATTAGTAGATAAAATAGAGTATTTTTTTATTTGTATTTTCAATACAAACATAGCTTAATTAGGGAGAAAGTAAGTGGCCAAAATCCAAATATGATTTTCAAACTATTTTCACTAAATTTTTCTACAAATCACATAGCTTAGTTAGTAAAGGATTCAGTGGCCCATCATCCACAAATCTTACTACTAACCAAAGCATTCATTTTTTTTTCATTTTTGGGACTAGGAGAAAATATTATTATAGAAAGTAAGTAATCTTTTCTTCCCTTGCATATCTTGGATGAACCTAGGTTTTCATATGAAAACATTCTTAAAGCATTTGAATTTCCCTCTCCCTTGTTGAAACTCACATAGTTTAATAATAAAAGAGTAACTGGCCCATTATCCACACCATATTCTTTTTCAATGAAAGGAACAATCAACACTTGGTGTATTTAGAAGGATATTGTAAAGGGTCATCATATATCTACATCTTACTACAATTTTTATGTTCACTTACATCACAATTAAGCTTCTATAAGCTTTTTACTAGAAGGCATCCAATTTTCAGAGCTTTGTGTACTTAGTTTATCTTGCTTACAAAATCACTCCCTAAACGAATTAAGACTATTTAAAAACAACCATAACTTGAACCAACTAAGCTTCTACACAGGGGCCACCAAAATAAATTTAGTTCAGGTCAGGATGATTGGGGGTAGGCATCCCAGAAGATGCCATGGTCATGTTACATATTTGAAACATAGTGGTTGAATTTTTAGGAAGCTTGAAATCCTTCAATTGTCCCATAGAAAATATTACCTGAGGATGGGAGAGACTTGATTTAGAGGGGTTTTAACTTAGGTTGAGTGAGGGTGGTACTCTTTGGGGCTACCTGGCCCATCTAGTGCTTGATACCGGTAATTGACTACCAAGAAGCTAAAGACATGAATGCTCACGTCGGACGAAAGTAATTTAGTGGATAAAACCTAGTGAATCCTTTCCTTATAGATGATGGTGTTGGAAGCACTTGATCCTTATTGCCATAACCTTGGTTGATTCTTCAGCTATTGTAAGGCATCTCTAGTCCTTTTGGTCTGTTGCCCCTAAACCCATCAAAATATATCTCTACAAGGCCTAATTACTTTGAGAGTGGAAAGGATGATTAGGTATACAAAGTATTTTTATCACATGCAACAAACAAACAAACAAAAATTGACTTATCACATAGCTTAATTGTAAAAGGAAAGTAGTCATTCAATTTTCGCTTTTGTTTTACATATGTGATTTGATTGGATTGATATTTATATCCTTCCATGACCATACACAAAGTAGCACACACTCGAATCAACACCATAGTGGGGCCCCATGGCTCCTCGTTGATCTAGACGCTTCGTAAACCTCCCCCCCCATTACAAGGAGTTGAACCTAGACTCCTACCATTTTGGCATAGGGGACGTCACACAACTAGCATTATAGGATCTTCCTTTATTTTTGCATATTTTCTCGGGACCCCTTCCCATCAAAGCACATTCTTCACCACCCCACAAGGGTCCCCACATGCTACCCCTTTAGGGATCTCACACACCACTCCATTTACTCCACAAGAAACCCATTGAGGTAGTTTTCTCAAAACTTTCCCACGAAGGACCCCTTTATATATAGCTTTCCAGAATCATTTCGTGATGATGGATAGCTCACAGATCTAGTTCTTAGTTTCTTTAAACCTATCAGATTTAAGTAAGATAACCATTGACCTAATTTCTCATGGCTAGAATTGGTGATCTATTTCCACCAATCTCCCTTCAGATGTTCCAAATTTCAAAGGGAAACAGGGTGAAGACTTAGGTAAGCATGTCTTGAATTTTCACCTATGGTGTTTGTCTAATAGAATCATAGATGATACTATTATATTACGCCTATTTCAAGGAACCCTTACAATGCCTGCAGTGATATGGTACATTAATCAGAATTTTGCATCACATGGAAACTTTAGCTCTCTAGCTACAACTTTCCTCACATTTTTCCAGCTCCTGTTTCAACATGATTTCTTCCTTCAAATCCTCAACAAATTCAAACAATCACTTTATAACCACATATCAAATCATATATATGAATGAAAGAAACATTGTAGCTTATGTAAAGCTCAATTTGTAGATAAAGTCCTGCTGGACTTGCTTTTGAGATCCCTCACTTCATAAATCTATGAAGACATGGAAAATTCATCCTTGCATAATTAGGAAGAAGATGTTAGTAAAGCTCAACAATTAGAGCTTATATACACCCATTATGGACACATTTTTCATGTATTCCCAAATGCCCCGCATCTTCAAACTTATAAAGAGACACTAAGCATATCCAATATCGTTAATGGTTTGATTGGGTCAATAACCCAAAACCAACTCAGCAATAACTACCAGTACCCTGGATACTCGTTCAATGGCCAAGAATTTGATGGTACGCAAAACAAGCCAACATTGCAACATATAGTATACTACCCTCGCTAACCCACACTGATGTAGAATATTCTCAGTAGGGTTAAGCAATATCATCCCCCTCACGGAGGCTCATATCTCCCCCCACAGGGAAGCTAATACTCCTCTAGGAATACAGATGTAATTTCCTCTTCCTAGAACCCATATACCAACCATTGTTCTCCTTTCCCTAATTAAGAACATAATAACCCACTAATGAGAAATAATGCAAGGGTTAATCTAGTGGAACCTTCTCTCACTTCATAACAACAATGAGAGGACTAGTTGAATCTAGCTAACCCACCTAATGTTCCTACGAAAATTCCTAAAAGAAAACCAAAGGGAGAATTGGAATAGGTGGGCAACAACCACTTGAAACCCCCACAGGAACTGGGAAGGGGCATCCCTAACCAAAATCAAAACCAGTGTTCGACCAATAATAACCCACCGAAACAAAGTAAGAACACAAATCTATGGACAAATCCTTCATGTGATATCTATGGGGAATAAGTTTATTATACCCATCATTTTCCTAAACTCCCTCAGTTAAAAATGATACAGGAAAATATGGGGAGAGGAATTCAACAAACTACACTAATCCAAGACCCTTTCCCCCATCAGGGAGTGCTTAACACTGAGGAACAATCATCCTACTATCATCCTTCTCGAGGGAACCCCCATAATAATTGTAATCATGAAATTTTCATGATAGGATAATATATCCTCCTGCAAAACAAAATAGAAGCTATGAAACTCCCCCATAGCCAAACCTATCCACTTCGACCATGTTAATACCTACATGGTCGTTGACCATTCCTTGAACTTCTATAGAACTTATGCCAAAAATGACCAAAGGACCTTTATGGAGTGTTAGAAATAACCGAAAATCTTCTCATAGGTGCAACATAGTGGACAACTTATTGCAATCACCATGAGCTATGTTAACATTAGAGGTCATACAAACTTGCCCAACCCAAAGGAAAGCCTTACTTTCCTCTCTAGGTCAAATTTAGCTAGTTAATTCTAACCTAATGGTATTCAACTTGGATAAAGCTACACCACGACTACCATAGCCATTTCTTTCCAAATACCAATTTCCGTCCAAAATATTAACATACATTGTTACATTGTTGGCGAAGGGGCCTCCACATGTTTCATGTCCAAATTGATTTGGAAGAAACTAGGATCCTCCAAACTCAAGCCTTCTGACATCACGCTTATAGCATATGACAGACACCCTTTTTCTCCCATTCGCTTATACCCTAGTGTGCAAGTTAAGTTGGTTGTGAAAATTGTGCTAATATATATCGAAATACTAGATGCTCGATTGGATTACAATATCTTGTTGAGATAAATGTACATGTATGATATTTTAGTCATCACCTCATTTGTGTTCAGGATAATGATGTTCCCCCACAATGGAAAAATTATTACAATAGATGAAATCAAATATTATGTGAAGGTGACATCACCTACACCTGACAGCGTGTTACCCTTAGTCTCATCTTCACATGAGTTGATGACTACTTACAATGTGGTAAACCCTGGATATTTTAATCCATCAAAACTCCTAGGGACATTCATAGGAGACCCTGTGGTCATAGAGGAAACTTCCCAAACCACTCGAACACCCTGTGCATGATGACCTCATCAAACACCCTCCAAAGGTAACAACCAATTCTAGATACTAACAACAATGTTACCACTCCGACTTTCTTACCAAAATCCATCACTTATATGCCCTTCTTATACCCCCCACCTAGTTTTGCATGGAATGAAGTCATCACAATGCTCTCATTACCCCATATGGTTCTCATGATATCTATTTTGAATTTGGCCCCTGGAGCCACGACAGCAAGTACAAGAATCACTGAAACCAACATCCTTCCAATTCCTCAGAATATCACACTGCCATAAACAATGCCTACCCAAGTAGCACCTACACCATAAGCAGTGGCTGCACCAACACCAGTTGATGCAAGAACAACGGATAAGAAAAAAGGTTAAAAGGTGGAAGCTTCAAACACTCCCTCCTTTAGGGTCCCTCGACCCCTTGTATTGTGTGGAATTGTGGGGCACTCCAATAATAGGTGCCCCAAGTTAATTGAGATCAAAGATATTTTTCATGCTCCAAAAGTGCTAGTGAACCCTCCTCCCCGTGCTGGAGAAAAGCGAACATGCATGCATCTTAAGGCCTTGCACACTACACATATGCCATTTGTGCAAAGTATGATCATTACACTCATCATTGCCTCGAATTCCCTTGATATCAAGATGCATTAGGTGCACTCACCTAATCTAATACTCCATTACCCTCAACAAAGGATGGATCCAAAAATACTTTTTATGTTGTGAGGGAAGAAGCTTCTTTCTTCTATCCTTTATGTAGGTTTTAACCCCGTACAGAAATTACCTGCATACGAATTCTAAATCACAAGAAAATAAAAAATGCGAGAGCATAACCCATAAAACACATATACACAGAGATTCCCCACTGGATCTCAAAACCGAGACTACCAGCTTGATTTTTCATTATATTCCTTTCAATGTTACAATACATATTTATACATGCCGAAGCATCCAATACCATGGACCGAAAACCATCGCATCCAAAACTATGGATTGAAAAACCATAGGTAGGTTCACCCAACCTAATATAGGGTCCCAAAAAAAAAATTTGGGGGCGCTGCCCCGAACCCCGTAGAGGGGGGCTCCCCGCCCCCCTCAAACCCCCAGACAGGGGGGCTACCGGCTCCCCTATGACCCCCTCGCTGCGCAATCGGCGCAGCGAAGGGGGGGCTCTGCCCCCCCGGTTCACTACGTAGGTTAGTCATGGAAAGAATATAACACAACCCAACACTTTATCTAGTCCATCAATCTCAGCACCATGATGGGAGGCAACCTGAACCAACAATCAACCTACCATCATCCACCTGTGCTTTGTGCGATGTACCAAATCATTTGATCATCTAATTCCTTGAATTAAGGGCCTTTAAATAACTATATCTACTTCCCCACACTGCTCAAAGAACTAGACCTAGGCATCGAGATCACACTTCCCAGAGTTGTGTAGAAAATCATCATGTGTGACATTGTCCCCACCTTTATCGATTATGTTCCTTGTTAGGATTCGTGCGGTGATTTATCACGGAGAATTATGATTCAGTCAGATCAGATACCGAACCATCAGATCATACCCCACCATTAGGGAATGAAGCATCTAGGTCCATTTTATGTTTGTCTAAATAGAAACAACCACCAGAAATAAAGCAATGCCCCCACCATTACATCTCCCCTCACCACCATCAAGTTTATATTAGGCAAAAAATGATCTAAGGCCCTCTAGAAAATAATATCTCCCCTCACATTTTCCCTATGTGATAAACCCAACCATTTGGTGAATCAATGTTGCGAATCCAAATTCCACACATCCATCTCTCTAATCAAGAGAAAATCACACGCTATTACTATCACATATGCTCTTAATTTCATCATACAAGGAATTGTCAATACCTTCCATGATTTCATGCCCTTCATCAACCAAGTCATTGATACTTGCACTAATCATGAGGCCCTATCCTTAATTGAAAATTTCTTTGGGTACAACCAAACCTATATTCACCATACGAATCAATACAAAACAACATTTACAACTCCTTGGGGTACATACACATACCAATTTATGCATTTCGACCTTAAAAATGTTGGAACTACCTTATAGCGGACCATGAACTACATCTTCCATGATATAGCTCATCTCGTCCTCACATATGTCGATGACCATATAGTAAGTTCCAATAAGTGTGCCCACCACTTAGAGGATCTTCACCCCATCTTCCAGAGATGTCGACAATATAACTTGCACTTGAACCCTCTCAAGTGCATATTATGTGTCAATGTCAGAAGACTATTGGGTTTCATAGTTTTTCAACAAGGTATCAAAGTTGATCCTCTCAAATTTGAATCCATTAAGGAGTTACCAGCCCCCAAAATATTAAAACAATTACAAATATTGCAAGGTAAGGCCAATTTCTTATGATATTTTTCCCTCAATTACGGTACTTGTGCGCAAGGCTTCCCACACCTCCTTTTTCAAGATATTCCCTTCCATTAGGATGATCAAGCTAAAAAATCATTTGAAGCTTTGAAATATGCATTATCTCAAGCTCCTTTGATTATCTGACCTCACCACGACAAAGACTATACCCTATACCTATTAGCATCATAGGCAACCATCGCTGGGGTACTAGTCTAAATGGGACCAAATAACAAGGAGCACATAATTTACTATGTCGGCAAGAACTTATCTAGGCCTACATTGAAGTATCAACTAGAAGGAAAAGCTACCATAGCCCTCATAAATTTTGTAGAAAATCTTTTACATTATATCATCCTTTGAACCACTACCATAATAACAACCATTAACCCCATGAGGTATTTGCTCACTTGCTGTATGATGAACCACAAGAATTCTTAGTGGATTTTTACTCTACAAGAATTTGATCTACAGTTTAATTCTCCCAATAGAAAAAAAAACATGCATCCTTTTCAAGTTCATCACGGATCTTCCAGTAGAGACCCAAGGATCTCCCGTCAATGAGGCTTTTCTTCACGGACACCTATTTTTAGTATCAATAGAAGACACTAGTGTAGTGACATCCTCCTCTTTTTATGAACTCAAAAGTTTAAACCCTAGCTTCCTACGATGATCGGAGGTGCATACACCACTAGGCCTCCCGCTACCTCATTTTGGGGAATGTCCTTTATCAATGAGGCGTCAACACCATCCTATGTCGATGCCTCAATCACCAACAAGATGAGCAAGATTTAAATGATTTCCATACTGGGGCTTGTAGTGGCCACCTCTGAGGAATGGCTTCCACCCAAAAAATCCTTTATGTTGTTTATTTCTTGCCAACCCTCTTCCATGATTGCATATACAAAGTCAAAATATGTGAATTATGTTAATGATACACACATAAGGAATGAGAACCACCTGCTCCCCTAGATCCATTCATCGTGGTTGACTCCTTCTACGAGTGGGGGGTCGACTTCATGAATTTTAACCCCCTATCATCTAGAAACAACAAGTACATTTTCATTGTTGTGGACTACTTAACCAAATGGGAAGAAGTAATGCCCATGTATAATAACACTGGAAAAACAATTGCACAATTTTTCTTCAACTATGTCATAACATGGTTCAGTGTTGCCAAGAATTTGGTGTCATACCATTGTAAACATTTCGAGAATGAAATATTTCAAAAGCTATCCCAACTAGTTAGTTTCTCTCATGAGTTTTCTTCACTATACCACCTGCAGTCCAATGGTCAAGTAGAAGTTGCCAAAAATGTCCTCAAAACCATGTTGTAGCTCATACATTGTTCTCAACCCTATGGGCATACCACACAGTCGTCAAGGTGTCTACGTGGTTTACACCCATCCAACTAGGATATGGTTTTGAAGCAATACTTCTCGTTGAGTGTGATATCCCTACCTTACACTTGGCCATTGAGCTTTTAACTAACACCAAATCTTGGGAGCAGGATCCCCCAAGGGTAGTTTTGGGGCTAAAAGCCCATGATTGAATTAAATTTTGTAATAAAATGGTAAAGTATCCGCATTTTGTGGGCGTGGAGCATGAAGGTGTTATGTGTCATAAACGGTAGTTTTCCCTTAGTTTTGTAAAGTAACGTCGGCTGTAAGAGTTCTACCCATGGTCTTCGAAACATGGGATTGTATAAAAAGAGCTAAGATATAAGTAGTTTTGGAGAGAGATACAATGACGAATAATGTAAGAAAGTCCTAGTTTTGAAGGTAGAGGATCTACATCTGAGTGTAGGTAGAGGATCTACATCTGAGTGTGCAAATGCCTAGGGTATAAGTCCACAGCTAAGTGCAAAGACCCCTGCAGTTGTGTGCTAATAGGATGAATAGAGTCTATGAACACTTGGAAGATATCAATAAAGAGAAATATTGGATAATTCCTATGACTTTGTTATGTTATTACATCTTCATATGTTATATATGAACTTCCTTTATTATTCTTATGTGATGCGCGAACGAATGCAATTGTGTTCAATAATTGAATGCAATTATTATTATCTGTTACCTGGTGTTAACTATAATTATTTGATAAGATAATCATGTCACTTAGAGTAATTGGGGAATCTGCATGGCACACTGCCATAGTAATGCGAAAGTACCTGAGAAATAGGCTAGGGTTGTACAAAGGTTGATCATACCCTTTCATGGAGGTATTAAATGACAGAATAAAGGGATCATCTTGCAATCCCTATAGAAAAGTGACGTGCACAAAGGTAGGGACAGAGGGAATCAAATGACATCACAACCATCTCAGGGTGTGGAAACTAGGTTCCAGCATCCCCCCATACTGCTTTGGGTGAGACTTCGGTCCACGCTCCATAAGCTGACACCAAAAGGGCTAGTAGTGTAGGGATTTAATTGGCTAATTAACATTGAACCTGTATCAAGCCCCCTCAAGCCAAGAAATGGTTCTATTGTAGGGACCAAAATCTGCATAAGAGATGTGTGATGTTGTATCACTGGAATCCAACTTAGAAGGAGATTGGACACTTGTTGGATAGAAAGATCTACGAATTCACTGTGTAGGAGAATAGAAACCCGCGACTAATGAACGAATAGTGGTTGGACAAATACCTGTACAAAAAGATCCATGAGATCTTTTTCTGCTCCCCAATTGATCTATATGAGTGGATTGTAAAGCTAGCAGATAGTGAGGGAAGGTGGAAACTTGACGGTCCTATTGTTTGGACCCCTGAGCTAATACAAAAATTGGAAGCATCTGACGACAAGTTCACCCACGTTGTCAATCACTGGATCAATCATGTCATAGGAGGATTTGTGACTAAATTCATGGTTGACACCTCACTTAGCTACAATGAGGCAAAGCGACACTTTTTCAAAGGACCGCGAGGTAAGTACGTAAAATCTTTGAATACTTGGATTAAAATGCTATTGTGTGAAAAATGGATTATGCAGCTACCTTGATTTTCGAAACTACGTGAAGTGAAAAAACTTACAGGAACGAATGTAAAAAGGGTCCAAAGCATAGTACCTTGATTTCACCTCCATAAGGTGATGAATAAGGGATAGAAAAGGTTTCTCCGCGAAGTGTTATCTAGTTAATAAGACAAGGATTCCTGTGAATACCACTTCCAATAACACCACCTCCAACTTCACCACCATCACTGCCAACTTCACCTGTACCACCCGCACCTCCACCACAGTTCAGAATGGAAAATATAGTGAAGCCACCTTTGTTCAAAAGCTTGGGAAATGAAGATGTAGACCAATTTTGGTTTGTTGTAATGACTACATGGGAAGCTCGAGGTGTTACAGTTGATCATATAAAGAAGGTGAAACTGGTTAGTGCTCTACAAGATCGTGTGCTAACCTGGTATATTAAGTAACCTAATGATAACGCAAATGTTGGAGTGGCAGACAACCAAGCAGCACTGAATAGAGAATTCAATACGCCTAAATCTGAAGCATAATCCATTGTAGGGTTCAAAGAAATCGCAATGCAACCAAGAGAGATGCCTTGGGAACGAGATGACAGGCTGAAATGTACAATCCATAAAGAAGGCATGAATTTGACAGATGCACAACATGGAAAGTTGTCTGTGGCTTCACTACTACCACACTTAAGGGTCGTACTATCGCAATAGAATATAAACACTCAGGTGGAGGCCTTGGAGATTGCCATGAGACTACATGAAACACTGATGCAAGATCCAAACCTAGGGGTTCAGCAGATCCATGTGCAGTTGAAGAATCTGTGAATTGAGATGCAAAGTCTGAAGTAGGACATGATGGTTTGACTATAGGTGCACGAGGAGATATGGTTCTTGAAATGCAAGAGTCAGGGACATGACAAGGACCACTGCTTGGTTTTTGAAAACTATATTGCAGGAGGGGGACCGATGCCTTTAAGGCAAAAAGCTTAAGTAGGATCTAGTGCGCGGCCTAAATTATGGTGTGTTATCTGTCAGGTAGCAGGGAAACATGTCGCAGATAACTATTATTTGCTGCAGAAGTTTGCACAACACCGCAACAGCTGTTCTGCAACTTTTGTAGGTTGGTAGGGCAAGATGAGCGTAATTGCAGGAGTTATCAATTAATGATGGATAGAACTCCCTTCTATAGTGTTCAGGTAGAAATGCGGCACCCAAACCAGAGTGCAAGGATGGCATGAATAGGATTTTAGGGGCACAAACGAGGCCAAGGTGGAGGATGACCTAGCATAGGTTGAGGACAATTAAGTTTCTACAATTGTGAAGGACCACGACACTATGCACATGATTGCACTAACCCAACACATCCGTCATGCAAGTATTGCATGTTATTTGATCATGAAATGGAAGGTTATCCTATGCTGATAGCTAGGATATGTGACAAAGGGGCACTACCACCTCTGTCGACTCAGAACCTACAGATGATGAGGTCTGAGCCGCGTGAAGGGGATCCAAATATAAATATAGTGCTCAGAAGTGGAATTATGATAGGAGATGACAAGGGGAAACAAATAGAAGATAGTACATGGGTTTCGAAAGCTCTGGCGAAGGAGGCTGAGTTTGATTTGGAGCGTGTATGTAAAACCTTCATGGAATCTAAGAAAAGCTTCATTGAGACGTCCACCTTAGGAAGCAGGAATAAGCCTGAGCAGGAGATGGACCCCTCTATTCTCACAAATTTCCCGGAGACCTATATGAAATTACTATGTGATAGTATGGTTGTGAGAAGGTTACAAGAGCTCATCAATAGATGTGTTGGAACCTCAACAGGTGAGCCATGCGTAATACGAAAAATTGGCAAGGATAAAACAAGAATGGGAAGGGAGATGATACTCACTACACAGATAGGAGAGTATGAAATGGATCAGGTTATTTTGGACCTAGGGTCATATGCAAACGTCCTACCAAAGTAGACTTGGCAATGGATGAGGAGACCTGTGCTGCAATGGTCTCTAGTTCAGCTAAGGATGGCCAATCAGCAAAAGATCATCCCCATGGGGTGGCTGTAGGGGGTGACTGTGGATATTGAAGGTGCAAGTACACTGGCTGATTTTGAGGTAATAGAGATAGTGGATGATAGCAATCCCTATACCGAGCTCCTAGAAATTGACTAGGACACTAATATGAATGGGTTCATCAATCTAAAGAAGCAAAAGATGATCTTTGAGAAGAAATCGCTACCTGTAATAGTACCTCTAGATCCTGCTGAGGGATCATTCTATACTGAACCAATCTATGATTATGAGAGTGGTGATGACTTGGACTGTATCTATAAGATAACAGTGCGAGACCAAGATTGGGTGAATCCCACTGTGGATGGACGAGTTACATGGGATCACGAGAGTTCCTACACTTTAGACTCCAATCAACAGTTAGAGCACTAGTGATGAGCCTAGGTATTGCAACAAGAATGCTACAAATCCCAGGGCTACTAGCTTTACTTACCAACCTGGGGTTCGTACAAACTTGGAGGTGACTGTGCTATATACACAAGTAGAAGTGAAGGTACTGCCTGTTGTCACTACTCATCTAGCAAGAGACCCCAGGGGTTCCAAGCTAGACTTCTATAGGGTCAGAAGAAGCTTGATTTTGATGGAAGGAGAGAAAACCTATTCTAAGGGAGAGCTATTCTACTGCAGAAATGAAGAAATAAATCATGTAATGCTAAACTTACACCAAACCCTAGCTAACCAATTAAATAGCTATCCTAAGACAAATTACTAGATCAATCACTAATATAATGCTAATTATCTAAGTTGCAGAAAGGAAAGCATCAAAACTAGACTAAGGGTAAACAATGGAAATTAAGCTAAGTTTGTGTCTAAGCAAAAGATGTAGTTGGAGGTCAAATTGGTCAAAAGAGGACATGAGGGAGCAACAATGCCCAAGAACCATTGGATCAAGAGGGTGAAAGGCAAATGAATGGCTGGGATTGGATCGTAGGAGGGTACATAGGTAGATGGGCGAATAGGGTTAGCTACAGGATGAATGATGGCGATTATATTGCAGGCGATTGAGAAAATATATGAATGAACAGTGACAACCGGAGATGGATGGATGAGATTATATTGTGTGGGTGGAGTCAGGAGATGGAAAAATAGGATTAATCGGCATATGTATGGTGGATATTAGACTGTGGGCAAACGAAACGTGTGGAAATGATATCAAGTGATGTGGTGGTCGTTAGAGTAGGAGAGAGATTGACAGTTGATATTGGAGCACTTAAAGGAATGTGTAGAAATGAAGGAGTGGGTTTAGAGGGTGGTAAGCAATATTTTGCATGTCCTCAAAGCTGTGAGCAATTTTCTCAAATTTCATGCAATTAGCCTCCCCAGCCAAAACATAGCATGGGGAAACCACCCATTTCACATTCCCTCAAGCGGATAATGACCGAATAGAAATCCACATGATATGGCGCAATAACCTTCGGATCTGTCTAGGTAGACGAAGGGTTGAAACTGACTGAGCTGCTTGGTGAGTAGGTGTGCGATGGCTATCAGTTTTGTTGTGTGAGGCAATCTACGAGTAAAAACTGTTTTAACGTGGATTAATAGCTTCTGCTCAACTTTTCATGCTGAAGGAGAATGAAAGGGATGCGAGGGAGATCAAGTGACAGGAAGAGAGTGAAGGAATAGGTGATCATAAAAGGAACAAAGTAATAATATAATGAACCTAGTGACTACGCTAAACAACAAACTCCCTGTGAAAACCAAAACCCCATGTTTTTGGAGTTGATCTAGGGTTTCTTCCTTATGTCATGGTCCCAGAGGGAGGAGGTGAGGTCGAGACACCATTGAGTAACCTTGTGGATGTTTTATTTGCTAACCTACTAACTAAATGAAATCATAAATGATCTACTCTGCACTACTGTAATGAGACTGCAACTACTTAAATAATTGAACAATTAAACAATAAACCTCTGTAATGGAAATGAACTACTTAAGAAGATGAACAAAAAATAGGAAGCTATTCTACTTAAAAATATAATAAAGAGGAGCTTTCGCTACTAGGATTGGGCCCTAACCCACGAGCTTCAGCCCTCTGAGTTAACTCAGTGCTGGCTCAAAACAAAACTCATATTCATTATACAAGAATGTTGTATTATATCAAAACTATTATTACTCGGCACTTGGACACAAAGTAGAGTTTAAATTATGAATACTTATAAATTATGCATGCTAACTGACTAAAAAAATTAAGGCCCTAGGCCCTTTTGTTTATACATCTGAAGTCTCCAACGACTTCCTTCAAAATTAGGGAGGCACAACCCCCAACTCAATGATAAAATCGTGCTTTGCCTTTCACTAGCTCGGATTCCTTCTAGTAGGGAGGCTTCTCGTACTTCCACATGCTTGGCTACCTTCTAGTACTCCTAATTTGGCTTGTTTTGCGCTCTCACTTTCTTGGTTTCCTTCTAGTACTCCTGAATTGACTGTTTGCAGCTTCACTTACTTGGTTGTTTGTACTTTCAATTGATGGACGGATATTCGAATGGAGGGGCAGTAAATGAGGAGGATTTACCTCCTATAATTCCTCTCCCTTGTCCCATTTTAGTTTTTACCAAGGTATTTTACCATAGTTCCTTGCTTTTATCCTTTATTCCTTCATTAAATTCACATTAGATCACAAAGAAAAATATCCAACTTTACTCATATCATAAACAAAATATAATCAAAAGTATGCAATAAGTTGTTAGAATAGTTGGTTTGACTGTGCTAGGAGGTGAATTGAGGTCAATTAAGGCCCATATAATTACTCAATGATGAGGCTCATCAGCTAGTATAATCGATTACATGAAGTGACTATAATAAACTACAACGTGATGACCCGATCGCTACACTGTGTGTCCTCAGCGGTAAGAAATCTACCTACTTATGATGGTCTAAATGAGGTAGATATCTTTTTGGATGCATTTGAAACGGAGGTACTAGAAAAGAAACACTTCTAGCCATTGGACTAGGCATTGCGAACTATGGCCACAAGATGGTGGGGTACGCATAAGGGAAGCTTTGATGATTGGTGCGAATGTAGGAGGATGATGAGAACATGATTCAAGGAGCCTAAGATGTGAATGACAGATAAGTACGATGGGTAGGATAATCCATCTGTGCATTTGGCCCAATGGACCTAGGCTTATGGAGAAAAACCCCAACCTGAATGGGTGCACTTGTTCTGTGACACCCTAGATATTGTCCTGATGAATGGGTAAGTAGAAATGGAGCTCCACCATGGGACAAGAAAATGGGATATCTTGCGCGAGGGATTCCTGATGACATTCAGTTTTGAGGATGGGTTTGACAGTATTGATGAAGTGCTACAAGAGGTGAAAGTAGAAATATGTAGTATATCACAGGTCACTTTAGACCTGATTCAGCCCGAATGGGCTAAACAGTTGAGTCATGCGCTATAATGTTATAATGTAACTACTGAAGAAGAGGATGAGGATCAGTGGAAGATTAACATTCTGGAAATAGAAGGTCACTACGAGGTTAAAAGACTGTAGATTAAGAACCCTCATATAACCACGCCGTTGAAAACTAAACAAGTAAACATTGGTATGGAGGCAGAACCCAACTTTGTGGAGATTAGAGACTACTAGGAAGATGCGACTATGGATGAGGTCGGTGAATTGCTCCATGAATACCAGGGTTTATTCCCTACCAAGTTCACGGATCTAAAGGGGATAATCAGGGACCTAGGTATGATGAAGATCACATTAAAGCCTGACGCGAAGCTAGTTAAGGAAAGAACTTATCATCTCAATCTGAAATATAAGGAGAAGGTCCACTTAGAGCTAGAAAACATGCTCGCGACGGGCATTACTGAGCTTGTGGAAGAATTTAACTAGGTAAGTCCAATGGTGGTATAGGAAAAGAAGCAGAAGGATGAAAAAAGTATATGCGTGGATCTCAAAAAGCTGAATGACGCTTGTGTACATGATCCTTTCCCGACTCCATTCACTAATGAAGTGTTGGACAATGTAGGTGGCCAAGAAACATATTCCTTCACTGATGGGTTCTCTAGGTACCACCAGATCAAAATCACATCGGAGGATATGAGAAAGACAACTTTTGTGACTGAGTGGGGTTATTTTCAGTACACTGTAATTCCATTTGGATTGAAGAATGCACCTATGATATTCTCATGCGTGGTTGTGGCTGCATTCAAGGAATTTATTCATAAGTTCCTAGAAGTATATTTTGATGATTGGACCGTGTTTGGGCTGGTTAAACGCCATGTAGCAAGCTTGCGCCTGATGTTGGACACCTGCCAAAGATACCAGATCACACTCAATCTCAAGAAGTGTTTGTTTTGTGTTCCTTTTTGGAACCTGTTGGGGCATGCGGTTTGAAGACAGGGATTGATGGTAGACTATGCAAAGATCATGGTGATATTGAACTTGGAAGCACCTAGGAGTGTGAAGCAGCTATGCACTACCCTAGGACATAAGGGATATTAAAAAAAGTTTATCAAAGGTTATGCCCAGGTTAGTGCGCCTATGGAGAAACTGTTGAAGAAGGATGTCACATTCTGCTGGAAAGATGACTGTTAGAAGAGCTTGGATATATTGAAAGAAAATATTGTCACTGCGCTGATTCTAGTCTTCTCGGATTGGAAGGAGGAGTTTCATGTACATGTTGACGCGTCATGTATAGCTCTAGGAGTAGTACTGACACACGCTGGAAGAGAAGGCTTGGACCATCCTATGATGTTTGCAAGCCGAAGATTATCCGAAGCAGAGAAGAACTTTTCCACCACCGAATGCGAAGGGTTAGGTATGGTTTATTTGCTCCAGAAGTATAAGCACTACATGTTGGGAGGCCATTTTAAGATGTCTATAGATCATTCCGCGCTGAAGTACCTGGTAAATAAGCCTATGTTGGGGGGTTGAATCTGTAGGGGGCTCTTATTGTTTGAGGAATGTGATTTTGAAGTTGTTGTGAAGCCTGGATGACTGAACATGGGACTATACCATCTGTCGCACATTAAAACGAGGGAGGAACCCAGTAACTTGGAAGAAGGATCTGCTGACACATTTCTATTTGGAATGCGCATCATTCATGGTCACTTTGAGGATATAATACATTTCCTAATGGAAGGTACTACACCGTAAGGATACACTATCCAGCAAAAGAAAGAATTGGTGGTGCACACGGTCGATTTCTCTATCATGTTAGGCATCTGTATAAGATGGGGACTAATGAGATATTGCAATGGTATGTACTTGAGTTCAAAAGAAGTAGCATCCTTGCGGATGCTCATGGGGGTGTCACAGGAGGACATTATGTAGGGAAAGCAACCGCACAGAAGATTCTATGTGCAAGGTTATGGTGGCCAACCCTCCATTAGGACTCCATGGCATATTGCAAGGCGTGAGATGTCTGTCAAAGGACTGGTAATCCATCACGGAGTGATGAGATGCCTTTGAGTCCTCATATGACATTGCTACCCTTCGCGAAATGGGTGATTGATTTTGTGGGACCCATTGAGCCTCAAGGAAAGATGGGAGCAATGCACATTATCATCACGATAGAGTATTTAACTCGTTGGGTAGAGGCACATCCTATGAAGGATTGCACAGGTGCGACCACTGTAAAATTCCTCTTTGAGCATATATTGGTGTGATTTGGATGTCTAAAAATCTTAATGAGTGATCACAATATGAATTTCTTGAATGAGATGATTAGCACACTGGCGGAGGAATTTCAGGCACACTGTATCACCTGCAGGCTAACAGGACGATGGAAGCATTCAACAAAGTGCTCTAGAACATGCTGACCAAGGTTTGTAATGCTCGGCGAAGTGATTTGGACCTATGCATACCTGTAGTATTGTGGGCTTATCGAACGACATGCAAGAAGTTGACTGGAAAACCCCCATTTAGGCTTGTTTATGGCATTGAAATAGTAATTCCTATGGAATATATCATGCGTAGCCTGCGCATAGCAGCACTCACAGATATGACGAATTATAGAGCCCTAGACGAGAGGTTTGCATAGATGGATGAACTAGAGGAAGAATGACTTTTAGTTGTGTTAGTGTCAGTCTTTACAGCCTTCCTCCAGTGATCAAATGTGCTCTTACATAGTGATTTTGAAGTGTCAAGGTCAAATTTTGTCATTTCAGTGAGTCTTCAAGCAAAATTTGGTCACTAGGCATTAGGTCTAGGGTTTGCTTTCACTCCTTCTAAAGTTGTCCAAATGTCGGTCTATGTCATCATTTAGCTGAGTCTATCATCATTCTTAGGGTTTTCATTATCATGTCAGTGTCTAATGAGTCATTTTACATCTTGTTCATGCTTCAGTTGTGCCTTGGCAAGTTCATTTCCCTCTCCTAGGGTTTTGAAGCCAATTTCTCTTGGATGGTCAAATCAATGGAAAAACTTGTTTCTTGATGTTCATACACCTTCCCCTATCCTTAAAGTATCATATCATACACTTCTCAACACTCAGATTCCCCAAATTCCTCATTTTTGCACAAACCCTAGTTTCTAGCTACAATCTGGCAATTTTCTAGGTTTGGCCTGTGATTTGCCCTTTTGGACCCCTTCCCCTCACTCAATCTCTTAGATTCCACTTTCCCCTGCTTCCTAACATCCCTCCCCACTCCCAAAAATTTCCCCAAGAATTTAGAAGCCCCCTATCCCCTTCATTTCGCTTCATTTCGACCAAATTCCTTGTTTCACACATCGGGGCAAGTTTCACTCAAATGATGTTTCAGAGCCGTCAGAGATGAATTTTGGGAAAATGAGAGAGGTTTTTGTCCATAACATGCCAAATAAGAAAAACCTCCTTCACTTTTTACACAGGTGTCATGGTTTGAGAGAAATGTCAAGAATACCGTTGCCTCAGGAGAATCAAAGGCACCTCTGAAGTGACCCTGGGAAAATCAAGTTTGCTCCTAGCTTGGTTGGCCAAATGACTTTATTGATGGGTAAAATGATAACTAGACACAAATATCTTTCCAATGAGCTATCATGAGCTCAATTTGGGGTTGA
>APFE031531308.1:304655-320709 GCA_000404065.3 Pinus taeda
CCTAGGAGTCTAGGACTCTCTAATGACAAACAAACCAAACAAGAGCTATCCCTCTCTAGATACACACCATTCTATGAGAATTCAAATGTTTTCGATCTTACCTTAGGTCCCACGCTTGTTGTAGCATTCCAGCCTTGCTGATCCAGATGAGCTCCTCCTTCACTTTCAGACCTGCATACACTGACAAAGCAAACGATTACATAGCATCTGAATATTCATCATAAAATAAAGCATATCTATCATATTGACCAAGGAATACATGAAATAATTCATTAACAAATCATTGAGAAGAATGGACTTATTTGTATTAAATAATCAAAGAAACCATTACAACCTGAGCCTTGGTGTTGTGCAAGCTCCTCCCAGGGTCCAGCAAGAGATTTCCTCTACTTTGACAAGCTCACCCACTCCCACTATGGCAACAAGGAAGGATAGTGATCTCTCCTCACAAGTCAACAAATGGAAGTCCTAATTCCAGCAGCATTTACCCTATAGAATGTTCAGCTTTCAACCTCCCCTCCTTTGGCCCAATGCCTGTATTTATAGCATTCTAGAAGAGGTTATTCAGTTCCAACATCAATGGGATACTCCCTCTTTTGGATGGGGTAGTTCCTCTCTTGATGGGATAAGCTCCTCTATCATAGGGGTGCATGAACCATCTGGAGGCGCTCAATACACGTCAAGAACTCTTCTAGAAGGCTCTAGAAGTGACCACAAGTAACTTTTTAAAGATGAAACTTGCGCCTTTTGACCTTTACAGGGGTACGCACCCTAGCTTTAGTATACAGAGCGTATTACTACGCAGGTCTAATGTATATGGAGTGCGTACACGCAGGAAAGGTAGAGAGAACCTGCGTACCCAGAGATAAACATGTTTTCAAGTGACTTTCTCTCTCTTTGAAGTTTTTACATGAAGAGCAGAGGTATGGGGCTTGACAAAGAGGACAATGTGGCTATTGATGAGGCCACATAAACTGCAGATAGTCAAGGTGACAAAATTCAGTGTAACACCATCCGACCGAAAAATAACATCAAAAGGGATTTTCAGTATTGGGTCACCAACATTTTCTTGGTACGACAAGAAACAAAGATCAGTTGTACTCAGCTCAGCATAGGCAGAGTACATGGCTACAAGTTAGGAAATATGTGAGGCCATTTGGATGAGGAAGATCTTGGTTGGTTTGTTTGGTCAACAGATGGATCCAACTGTGATTTACTGCGATAATCAGAGTTGTGTCAAACTCTCTGAAAATCCAGTTCACATTGATATCTAATATCATCATCTCATAGATTGTGTATTAAGGTGGATCATTTTGTTAGAGTACATTCCCATGGAGGAGCAAGATGCTGAAATTTTGAGAAAGGCATTGTCAAGATGTAAATTCGAGTTTCACAGATCCTGGATCAAGGTAGCATATAATCCCTTTCTTGTTGAGAGAGAGTGTTGATAAATGGCAACAAGAAATTCCAGTTTAATTTTTCCTTGAATTAAACTGCGAATTAAAATCGAATTCTATTCTCATAGCAACTTGTAAATAGTTAATTAAGTTTAATTGACTTAATTAGCTTAGGAATTTCGAGTTGGAATTCTTTCTGTAGTCATGTATTTGTTATCCCTAAATTTTAGGGGTCTAGTATGAGTTTAAATTGAGTTGTAATTACATAACGTAGTTTATTGAGTTATGATCAGTTAAATTAGTTCTAACTATTTGTGGAACTAATAAAGGACTAACAGTCAGTTGGTACATTGGTGCATCCACAAGTGCTACTCCAGTTAACTAAAGATTCCCTCATGAGAAACTCATGCATGTCAGTTCAGAGAAAGACCCAGTTGAGACTAGAGTGCAGGGACAATGCACAATCAGTTGTATGATTTATTGAATTGTAAATATCATGCATGCAATCAAGAAGAGGAACTAATTAGGATTGCGCAATTTTGGAAGCATGAATTCCATTTAAATACAAGCTATTCATCCTAGGAATTGCGTAAGGAAATAGGGGCTTGGCAGGAAATGGAAATTGGCTAATAACGAGCTTGTGAGGTAGAGAGTTGAGCATACTTGTGCAGAATTGTTCTTGTGAGAACAAGCTTTGTATATTCACTCATATTTCCGATTTAATGCAATATAGATAGGTGGGGTTTTGAGTTGTGGCTTTCTCCAAGAAAACTTATTGCATTATGTGCCATTGATTTATCTTCTTCTTGTTCATATTTTTTTCATCGATCTATTGGTTTCCGCCGGTTGAAAATAGAAGTAGATTCTTGTCCTGTGCTTTAGTAAATTGCACGAGCTTGTGAATCTATAGGATTTCTACACTAACTCGATCATATGCATTAGAGAGGTCTTTTTTAGTAGAGATCCTTTTAGTATATGAACTTTTGGACTGTGTATACCTTCATGCGCCACCTCAATGGCCTCATGAATTTATTGACCCTATAAGAAATCAAATTGTTTTTTAGATATATTCCTTGAGAGGATAGGATTTAATCTTCTAAAAATCACTTTAATAATAATCTTATAAACAAAATTATACAAAAATATGAGTCTAAAGTCTTTAAATGAGGGAGGGTTATCCACTTTTAGAACGAGAACGATAAAAGTGGGATTAAAGGCTGGTAGAATTCGAGCTTCCCTTCTAGATTCATCAATGACATGTAGAATATCATTCTCAACTATGTCAATAATCCCCATAAAAAAGTTCACTGACCAACCATTAGGGTCCAAACTTTTATCCTTTTGAAATGAATGTAGAATTTCCTTGAGTTCTTCCTGAAAAACTTCCTCTAAAATATACTTTTTGTCTTCCTCCTCCAGAAAGCGAGGGAAGGACCGAGCCACCCAAATGATTTATGCAATGGAGACCCCTTCTGCCTCTCCAAAAATACCCTGAAAGTGATTTTTCGCTAATTTTTCCATGTCTTCGAAATTTGAAAGAAATATCCCCTCCATGTCTTGGATATTCCAAATTGTATTGCACATCTATCTATCTTTTGCATGAGCCTGGAAATTTTCGTATTTTCATCCCCACATTCTAGCTAGATACCTTGCTTTTTAATCTCAACTTTGCTTCTTTTGAATCCAATAGAGATTACCTTTTTGCTTCTAACCTAACCAACGTCTCCTTTGCTTCCACATCACCAAACCCCTCCCCTCCAAAGTTTAAGAGAGCTTGCAGATCTCTCTCCCCCTCTTTGAGGTCTTGATCCTCTCTTTGTATTTTTTTGAAGTCCCATTCCTTTACAATTCCTTTGATATGTTTTAGATTGCCCACAAATTATTTTGTTGCAAAGATTTCCCTCTAAGGGGCATATGATTTCCAATGTTGTTTAACTAAATTGTTAAAATATTAATCTTTGAGCTAAAATGAGTTCATTTTAAAAGGGTTTGCATGCTTGTTTTATGGACTTTTAATTTCTAGAGGAATCGGGGAATGGTAAAATTCCCCTCCAATGTCAAACCATTGTTTGATAAGTGGGAACCGATCAACTAAGGATTCAGGGACCAGGAAACAATGAAGTCTTTTGGCTATATGATCTTCACCTGTATGTTGATTTCTCCATGTTGCTTTGAGCTTTATGTGTTTAACGTCTACCAATTTTTCCATAATAAGTTTGTGGATAACGAAATATTCTAAAGGTTCATGCTTGGTATGATGGCCCCATGCCTCCAATGTGACCATGGAAAAATTAAGATCCCCTCCAATGATGAGAGAGTATGAGATTACAAATGATTTTGCAAACAAGTTTTCACGAAACTCTAAACTATTTAGATAGGATCCATAGCGATTTATGAAAGTTAGAGTTATTCCAAGAACAATAGAGCATAGATCAATGCCTTGTCCATTATCAAAACTCCAAATATTAGAAACTTTAATGTTTCTTTAATTCCATCCAACAAATAACCCTTGATCGACCCCTTACATCCAGGCCTATAAAAATCAAACCACTCAACATCGATTACAACAATTTTGAAATTGTATCTCTGTCACCCAGACTTTCTTGAAGTAAAATTATGTTTGACTTATTTGGATCAACTAATCTGCTAAAAACACGTTATTTTTAAGGACATGCTAAACCCTTATAGTTGAAAGAGAGAGCTTTCATTCAAAAACTCCACCAACGACTATCATAGCTCTAAGTGCCCCATAAATTGAATGTTCTTTCCAAGCTGCAAGATCCACCCAAGCTTTTTCTTTTGCTTTGGTTAAGGGAGACCTTCTTCCCCTTCCTCTTCCCCTTTGAAACAAGATGGTTAGTTTTCCCAAACCCCCTACAATGTCTCCTGAAAAGGGAAATATTGTGTGGGAACATAGATTGTGTAGGATTTCCTCTTCCGTATCATCCTTTGAGCAGGATTTGGAAATAGATACCATAAGAGATGAAAAACTGGACTCAATATTTGGACAAGGACAAGTAGCACAATGAAGAGAAGATTAGGTAAATAATGTGTTAGGAGGCCGGGGGGGGGGGGGGGGGGGAGAATTGAATAGAGGAGGGATTCTAATTTCCCTTGAAATTGAAAGACAACTTTCCACAATAGAGACAAGAAGAGAAAAATTATTAGAGACAAGAATAGGAGGAGTACCTTCTGTAGATGTCAAAATCTGTCCCACAATCTCTTATTCTATGCTCATCTTCACCTAAGAAGTTGTGGCTAAAATTTGATCTGCCATTGTGTCGATAGCTTTTGTGCCCTGAACCTGTGATGGGATCTCCACTAAAGGGGTATTTACACCTGTAACACATGGAATAGTCCCAAGAGAGGATAAAAAGGCTTTCCTATAATTATATGCCTTCTTTCAAAGAGGGAGGTAACAATATTTTACCAAATGTCCATACTTATGGAACTTTCTACAATGAAAAGGAACCCCTTCATAATCTAGGGTTTTCCATTTTTCCTCCCCTACTCCAATGTCCATTGATTCGGCTAACCCATCCTGTAGATCTAAGTTTACAAGAATTTTGGACAATGGTCTATCTTTGGTTTCCTCATCAGATGATTCATGGCCCAGATAAGTGTCGAGGGTATTCCCCAAGTCAATAAAAACCTGCTTGTCCCAATAATTTGAAGGAAATCCAAGAAAATGAACCCAGATGGGGACTATGTCCATCTTATCCAGGCTAGCGAAAAATAAGGGGGGACCAAAATTTGAATAGAAATGGAGTTGAATCAATCTATCAAACTTTCTTAGAGGTCCATAAGGCTTTGTTGTGATCCTAGAAATTGAGCTGCATCCATCCTTTGGCCAGAAAAATAATCTAAGGAGCAATTTTACGTGTGGATTTATCTCCTTTTCCACTCATGTCTGCAACATATTTATGTTGAATTCATGCCCTTGAGCACAACCCACAAAGGTATTTTCTACTAAAACCACTATGTTCAGAATAACCTCATATTCCCCTAATACAAGCTTTAGTTTCGACCCTTTGGTTTTCTTTTTAAAGCACTGACTCTTCTTGTGCTTCATAATGACTTGTTTTTTCCTTAAAAATATCCTTCCTATAACAAAACCTAGGTCCTTATCTTTTGTGGTTTTGTCGGCTCGAGTTCCAACTAGAAACTGACCCTCCTCTCCTTCATCAACCAAAATATCATTGAGGAAATTGCTAGATGTGGGATGAAAGATATCGACTAGAGGGGGGAACATTGTTGATAGTCAAAAGGGTTCTAGGGAGAAAATATAACCCTGAGCCAGTAAGCGCTTTGAAATAAATGGGTGACATTTGGAAGAAAACCCCTCTGGGAATCTTGGAAATTCCTGTCCAAAAAGACCCTCAATGGAAAACATAGAAGAAACCTATAAAAAAATATGAATGAGGGCGTGGAGGGGCCAAGCATAAAATCCATGAGAAACATGAGCTGATAAAATCCTTATCCTCAACTTCTAATGCCAAACATTAAAGAAACCCTGGATGGGGTGAAACCATAGAAGAAAATGCAACCATCGAGGCTCCTTCCACACCTCGGGCCTCTAACAAATAGGTAGAGGCAAAAAGTGTAAGAGGAGTGGAACCTTCCATTCTTGAAAACTTGGCTCCAACTGAATCTGCCAATTTTTTCGAGTGGTAACCCAAATTGACTCTTCTCCAGAAACTTCTAAATCAAAAGTCAACAAATTCTTCATTCTCCATGATTCACAATCATGTTAGGTTAATTGTGGACCTAGCATGTTCTGCCCAAGCCTATAAGATAATTTTCAAATTTGAAAAATAAACGACCACCTACTAGCTGCTACCACAAAAATAAAAGGGTTTCCCAAATCGAGGGAGGTTACAAGGGTGTGTGCATGTCAAGCCCCTCCCTTGTAGAAGGATAGGGAAGATGTACAATGTGTACACAAGTTTTGTGTAAGCTTCATGGGAGACCCTGCAACGACATGCAGACCCTAGATTTATTGAGCATGTATAATGTCTACACAAGTGTCATGTAAGACTCATGGAAGACCCTACGATGGCATGCAGACCTTGAACCAAAACTAGAAGCCCTTGGCTCTAGCCATGGTGGCTAGAGCCAAGGGTTTCTAGTTTTAGTTCAGGGTTTGCATGCCATGACAAGGTCTTCTGTGAGGCTTACACGACACTTGTGTAGACATTATACATGCTCAATAAGTCTTGAACTGGTGTGGTAGGACCATTGGTCACAAGGAGACCAAATAAAAAGAGAAACCACACAGGTGTTGCATGGCATGTTAGTGCTGACATGGCTAACATTAACGAGACAAAATTTATCATTAGCATAACTTTTAATCCGGATCTCAGATCAACGAAAATTTTACATCATCGGAAAGCTCAAATCGAGCTGGGCATGATGGCAACATTCACATCAAATTCCGCATTTTTAAAAAAAATGGCATTTTTGTAGATCCATTACATAGTTAGACATTGATAAATTTAAGTTAAAATGTGAGCAAAACCTCCCACAACCCACACTATTACAAGGGGGTGGTAGGTAGTGTTACATAAAATTTAGAGAGAAAAATTATAGCATATTGGAGGTTTGTGACACCAAGCCTCTCTCAATGGTGAACTTTGGGTTAAGGTGGATAAAAAAGGGAAAAAAGGAACCAAAACTTATAAGGATCTACATAAAAAATAATTTGTTGTGGGCTTAGTGCACTCAAAGCTTACATATATAGGGATGATTGAGGACCTTACAAGCTTCTCACATTGCTTCATCCTGTGGGGGTAGCCAAAGGGATCAATATCTTTCTGCAAGGTTTGACATGTAAGGCATTGACAAGGCTAAAGATGTTTAAAGAATAATACCAAAAATAACCCTTTATGGATGGGTGATGCATGTGATTGAGATGATAATTGTTGTATGAATCTTGGTGGGAGGGTCCTCATCCTTTCCAACTTCTATCCTCCCAATCGAACAAGGAGAGAGTGTCTCTATGGGATTGATTAACTGAATACCTCCTAGAAGTTGACTAATTATTATTGGGAAACTTTAATAATGTAAAGCCTCAAGATAACAGGATTAGGGTTAACCCTAACTATAGGCCTTATGCAACATGTATCATGTGGAGTGGTCTAAAGGTCAAACTTGGCCTCTAGAACCCTCCTAATTATAAGAAAGAAAAATCTTATAAGCTATGATTCACTTGTTTTGACCTCAATGAGCATTGAACGAGTTACAAACCATTGAGTTGATTTTGAACTTGTAGAGTGACCATTCAATATAAGATCTTCTAGTGGATTCATCAACAAAATAAGAATTTATGTTTTGAAGTTTTATGGAGAAGATATTAGAAATGGTGCAAGAGGAATTAATTAAATCAAACATTATTTTGAGGTTTTACCAAATTTATGATGATGAAAGTAAAATAAGGGTGGTGCTCATATTCTTGGAAGGCTCAATGGACTACCATTTCCTATGATAGAATTCCACATCCCTCGACCTAACACACGATTCAGATATATATATATATATATATTTTAAAAAATCACAATAAAGATGAGAAGGAAAAAAAATAAAATCCCATTTGATTTTGGAAATGTTATGAACCAAGTGACTTAAAAATGATAAGTAGTCAATGAATACAATCCACTTGGAGGAGGAAACCTTTTTTTACAATGAATCCTTACAAAAGATAAGATGAGATGATCCGAAGACTAGGTCCTTTTCGTATGTGTGTGTGTGTAGGACACAAAGGGTACAATTATAATGAAAGGGTATAATGAAAATTTATGGCCTACATAGTAATATAAATGTAATAGGTTGATACTAGGATTGATAAGAGATTTTTATGTGCATGCCCCTCCCCTTCAAACAAGTATTGTCCTCAACACTGGAATAATGATGATTTTTTTTGCATGAATAACTCATATTCCCATGTCACGTCTTCCATTGGTAGGTTCTTCCATTTTAATGAGGTACTTAGTAATTGCTTTATTTCATATCCACTTTATCCTTGTTTCGAGGATTTTTTTATTTTTTTTTTGTTTCTTTTTGTTTAGTATGATTTTCCCTTCTTCTTTAATCTTCATAGATTAGAATTGGATCTTGTCACCCATTACCTTCTTTAAGCAAGAAACATGGAAGACTATTTGCGGACATGAAGATGGAGGCATCTCTAGTTTGTAATCCATACTTCCAATCCTATGTAACATCGTACAAGGGTGATAATACCATGTGATAATTTATAGTCCTTCTTTTGTTTCTCAAGAGACCTTTGTTTCTATGGTTGTAGCCTAAAAAATACTCAATCCACTACTTCAAATTCCCTTTCACTGTGCTGTTGATATGTTGTTTCATCATATTTTGTACTATAACCAAGTTGTCCTTCAATAGTTTGAGAACCTCTTGTTGTTTCCCTAAGTGGTCTTCCAATGCTTGAACCTTCATAGTACCTTTCAAGGGTGATGTGATGAATAGAGGATGATATTCATAAAGTGCCATGAGTGGGGACATTTTTAATGAAGTGTTGAAGGATGTGTTGTACCACAATTCTACCAAGGTCAACCACTTGACCCAATATGTTTATTCATCATATTCAAAGCAAAAAATATATCCTTTTAAACATTTATATACAATCTCAATTTATCCATCAGGATGGGGATGATAAGATGAGCCATGAGCTAGCTAAGTACCAAAATGAAACAAATATATATGAAAAAATTATAGTGAAAATTGGATCTCTATCACTTATAACAATCTTTATGATTCCATGTAGCTTTTTGGACTATTTCCATGAACATTGTTGTCACTATAATTACTTTAAAAAGAAAAGAAAGAGAGAGAAAATGGCCATAATTTTTCAATCGATCTACTACTACCATAATGAATTTATTTCCTTCATATTTGGATAAAATTGTAATAAAGTTCATTGAAACTTCTTCCCAATGTTGATTTAGTGTAGCTAGTAGTTGTAGAAGACTTGGGGTCTTGATTTTCTCTCCCTTAGTTTGTTGGTAGACCACACATTCCATCACAAAGTTTTGGACATCACTTTTAAGACCTTCCAAGTAAAAAATCCTTCTTGATCTTATGGTAAGTTTTCAAGGATTTCGAATGTCCTCCTATAGGAGAAGTATGCAGTTCCAAAATTACCTTTTATTTGAGATGGGAATTCTTAAACAAATATAGGTGATCTTGATACCATAGAAGATCATCCTTCTGCACAAATTTATCTAATACATTGAGGTCCTCTTGTAGTTGCTAGATGATATTGATTCCATTTTGTCCTTGCTTCTTCCATCTTCTTCTTTCCTTGAAAGTGCATCTACGACCATACTATGTTTCTCTTTTTTTTTTGTAAATAATTTCAAAATCATAAGCTATCATATTTGTAACCCATTTTTTCGCTGTTCTAAAGATAATTGTTGCTCTAAGAACTACTTCAAACTATCACAATATATTTTTACTTGGAAGGGTCTTCCTTCTAGGCAAGGGTGCCATTTTTTAACCACATGTACTATGGACAACATTTCTTTCTCATAAATGGGTTTGAGAAAGTTCTTTCCTTTAAGCTGGATGATTTCAAAGGCTAGGGACCTTACTTCTTGCATTAAAACTACAATAATTCCATGGCTTGAGGCATCACACTCCACCACAAAGGTTTTTGAGAAGTAAGGTCTGGCCAGTGCAAGAGTTATACACGTATCCTCCTTAAGTTTTTCAAAAGCTTTAGTTTCTTATTGAGTCAAAGAAAATGCTTCCTTCTTTAATAATGTTGTTATAGGTGCTACTATTTGAGCATAATACTTGACAAAATTATGGTAATGGCCTTGTTGGGCATCGGATCCCCCCACAGCATGTTTTTGGGCTCAAAACCCAAGTTTTGGTCAAATGTATTGTAAGACTTCGGGAATTGCGGGAGCAGAGCACGAAGTATAGGTTGAGTCATGGGGTTGTCTGCCCTAAGTTTTGTAATGTAATGTAATGTCATGTTGGCCTACCCATGGTCCGCGGACCATGGGATTGTATAAATAGAGCAAGGCTCTAAGTTGTAAAGATAGCGAACTGTAGATAGATGAGTACAAATGGTTTGAGCATAGAGTAAGTGTCTAAGTATATTGGGTTGTAGTAGTAGGAAGAGGCTCTGCAACTGAGTGCGCAGAGGCATAATAGAGTTCATAGGGCGAAGTTGAGTCTGTAACCGAAGAAGAAGAGTAATAAAGAGAAGTTTGATTCTAAATACTGTGTATCGGGTTTTGTATGATTTTCTATGCATTTACACTCTTTTGTTTACCGCGCGCACTTATATGAATGTTAGATATACTGTTAATTATCACTAGACTTACACATATAAGTTAAGTAATCGGATAATAACAGGTTAATAGTAAGGAACTTGGGTAATAATAGGGATCATGCCCTGAGTAGGGCTGCGGGAAGGCAGCATCACAAGTTGCGAGGGACTAATAGATAAGCGTAGCGACGTGCACTCAGGGTCAAAACACAAACTGCCAGAGCTCATCAGACATCCCCAAGGTGTGGAAACCTGGTTCTAGCACCCTCCCATACTACTTTGGGTGAGATTTCAGTCCGCGCCCCACAGATTATTGCCGAAAGGGCCAGTAGTACCGGGATTTGTTTGGCTAAATCACCTTTGAATCTAGGTCAGGCCCATACAAGGCAACAAATGGTTCCGTTTCTGGGACCGGGATCTGCATAAGGGATGTCTGAAGTCATGCCACTGGAATCCAACAAAGAAAGAAATTGAAGGGTGGTTGGACAAGAAGATTCACGAGTTCGCGGCGCAGGAAAACAGAAATTCGCGAGTATCTAAGGAACATTGGTTGGAGTGCTACTTGTATAAGAAAATCCAGAAAATTTTCTTTTCATCCCTTCCTTTTGAGTTGTATGAGTGGATCGTGAAGGTAGCATACAATCAGGGAAGGTGTAGGCTCGACAAACCAATCGTGTGGACTCTGGAATTAGTGCGCAAACTAGAAGCATCAAGAGATAAGATTGCGTGAGCTGTGGACCATTGGCTCAACCAAATTATAGGAAGATTTATCATTGAGTTCGTGGTAGATACGACCGTCAGCTATAGTGAGGCGGAGCAACATTTCCTCAAGGGACCACAAGGTAAGTATATTAAATCTTTGAACACTTGGATTAAGATGCTATTGTGTGAAAAGTGGGTTATGCAAATAAACTAATGTTTGGGACTACGCGAAGTGGGAAGATATACAGAAGCAGAAGTAGTGAAGAATTAGAAACCAGTCCCTTAATTTCCCCCTCGCGGGAAAGCAAGGAAGAGCTCGCGAAAGTTTCTCCAAGAAGAACAGTCAGTTTGATAAGGCAGGGAATTCCACGCTTACCACCTCCACCCACACCGCCACTCGTCTCACCCTCCTCACCTCCATATCCACCCACCCCACCTTCACCACCACCATAGTTCAGTATGGTGAGTGCGATCAAACTACCAGTATTCAGAGGAGTAGGGAATGAAGATCCGAACCAATTATAGTTCGTGGTAAGGGTGGTATGGGAAGAACAAGGTGTCGTGGATGAAAATATCAAGAAGGATATGCTGGTGAGCGTGTTGCAGGATCACACATTAACATGGTACATCAAGCATTCTAATGACCATCTGAATGAAGGAATCACAGAAATTCAGACCGCGCTGAATAGGGAATTTAGCAGGCCAAAGTCGGAAACATAATCAAACATCGGGTTTGCAGAGATCGCGATGCTCTCGGGTGAGACCCCCTGGGATCTGGATCAAAGACTGAAGGGTATGATTCGTAAAGCCAACATGACGTTGACGGATGGAAAACACCGCACATGGTTTGTAGCATCACTAACATTGTACTTGAGGACGACGCTGTCACATCAAAAAATTTCCACCCAGGTCGAAGCTTTGGAGATGGAAATGAGATTGCATGAGACCCCTATACAAGACCCTGGTCTAGGAGTCCAACAAATCCATGCACAATATAGAATCTGTGTTTGGAGATGCAGAGTTTGAAACAGGATAAGACACCTTGGCTAGAGGTGCGTGAGGAGGTATGGTGCATAAAATGCAAAGGCTAGGGGCATGACAAGGACCACTATCCAGTTTTTGCGAATTACTTGGCAGGAGGATGGCTAGTTCCGTTAAGACCTGAGACACAGGTAGGACCAAGAGTGGCACCTGCATTATGGTGCGCGATCTGTCAGATAGGAGGAAAACACACTACGGATAATTTTCATCTATTGCAGAAGTATACGTAGATGTCCCAACAACTGTTTTGTAATTTCTGCAGGTCGGTAGGCCATGATGAACGCACCTGCAGAAGCTACGAACTAATGATGGATCAGACTCCTGCCTACAGGGTGCAGACCGAAACACGAGCCCTTGACCCAAATGCAAGAATGACGCGCTCTGGATTTCAGGGGCGCGATTGAGGTCGAGGTGGAATGGGACCAGAAAGGGGTCGCAGACAACTAATCTTTTACAATTGTGGAGGGCCAAGGCACTATGCCCGCAATTGTACAGACCCGACAAGGACATCATGTTTGTATTATTGAGACTGTGTGAAAAAGGGGTACTTCAGCCCCCTCGAACTCAGAATTTGTAGATGATGAGGTCTGAGCTGCATGAAGAAGACCCTAATGTAAACATGATGCTCAGGAGCGGTATGACCATTGGTGATGATAAAGGTAAGAAGTTAGAAGAAAGTGTGTGGGTTGGCAAGGCTCCTATAAATGAACCTGAATTCGATTTAGAATGCATGAAGGAGATATTCATGGAAGCTAAGAAGAGCTTCATGGAGGCCCCCACTTCAGGTAGTAAGGATCAACTAGAACCAGGGATGAATCCTTCAATTCTCACTACCTTTCTAGAAACATGCTTGAAACTACTACGCAACAGCAAGGCAGTAAAAGGGCTACAGGAACTTATCACTAGGTGTGCAGGGTCAGGAGAACTGTGCGTGGTTCGGAAACTTGGAAAGCATACATTGCGCACAGGAAGGGAAATGAGGTTGACTACGCAAATCAGTGAGTATGAAATGGATCAGGTAATCCTGGATCTCGTATCGGATGCGAATGTACTACCAAAACAAACATGGGAACGCATGGGCAGACCCGTGCTACAGTGGTCTCCTATTCAGTTACGGATGACGAACCAACAGAAGATCTTTCCCATGGGAAGATTACAAGGGGCGAAAGTAGATATTGAAGGTGCGAGCGCGCAGACGATTTTTGAAGTGATAGAGATTGTCGATGACAATAATCCCTATCCCATGCTACTAGGAATAGACTGGGCCACTGATATGAACGGAGTCATCAATCTGAAGAAGCGCAAAATGATTTTTGAAAAAAATTCACTATGCGTAGTAGTACCGCTAGATCCAGTCGAAGGAGCGCGATACACTGAACCGGTGCGCAACAATGATAGTGATGACGATCTCGATTGTATTTACAAGATAACCGCGCGAGAAGAGGATTGTGATGGCCTCCCGCCGTTTACAAAATATCTTTGGTCGAAATGACCCGCGTCCTGGATGAACTTTATGGTTGACTTTAATGTTTTGTACGCTCCTCGAAAAAAGGTTTAGGGTTTCTGGAACGGTCTTAACCGGTTGCCACCCACACTTGCCGGTTCTCCTCACACACAACTTGACTTTTGTCAACCCTTACTCCGTCATTTCGTCATTTTCATTGTTTTGCTGTGCCGAAAGCTTGCTCTGCGTCTGTGGGGAAACTCTGCCCCTCTGTTGTTCTGGTTCGAGCACCGACTGTGGGGTTCGAGCTGGTCTTCGACAGCTATGGGAGGTGAGACCTTGGTGGCCCGTGAAGGCACCTTTGGCTCTGCACGATAACAACCTGTTCACTGTGTGTTTATCCGGTTATTTTTTTGATGCCAATACTGTTCCAACTCGTCTAATTGATGATTTCGTCCGTGACAGGTCTTTTCTCCAAGCTTCTGCGCTTCGCCCTTACTGTGCAGGTAAGCAATGGTTCTTTGCTATCATGTTTTTGCCCTTCTCCTTCAGGTTCTGATCACTCCCGCTACTGGTCTTTCAGGGTTTTGTTTTGGTGTTGGTATTCTTCTCGGCTTCCATGGCTTCTGGTAAGGTTTCTTGTCCCCACCGGTTCTGTTTTCAACTTCAAATGGTTATATATATTTGTACAGGTTTCTAACCTGTGCTTGTTTGGTTGCAGGTGAGTCCAGGTGGCTGACCCCGTGGCTCGAGGTGTTCCTCGCTCTCTGAACAGCTCTTCCACTCGGCTCTTACGGGTAGTGTCTTTACATATAGATGACTGTAGTTGCTTGTAGTTTGGGTTCTGGTTCTAGGGTAGTCCGTCCTCGCTGTGGAAACAAAAGAATGCTCTGTTATCTGTGTAATTGTTTTCTTTGACTCTGTTCGTAGTCTCGGCCTTACTCCTGTAACATTGTCATTGGATTTTTTTGTTCAAACCCTTGTTGGGTTTTTTTTTTAATGGCTTCAAGCCATCGCACTATATAGATTTGTTCGGTTAGGTTGTGGGCTAATGGTTCGGGGTTTCGAACCCTCCTTCCGTCGCTTCTTACTGTTCGGTTATTTAAAACCCTAGGGTTTATCCAAACCCTTATCTGCCGGTTCCATTAATGGATATTGCTGTAATTGATTTGGTTTCTGGTTGTACAAATGTTGCTCGAAACTCTGTTTCGAATCTCTGACTTTTTTAATGGAAATTGTGTTCGGAAGAAAAATGAATGTTTGGACTGTATTAACTTGATTTACAGTATGTTAATGGAATGATTCGTTTGCATGTGTATTTTACTCCGGCACTTGCTATATTTATAAATGTAACATATAGTTTGGTTTCGGGTTACCTGGGAATGTAAATGGATACCTGAACTCTCGTTCTGTCTGACCTTGTTATTTAAATGTTGGCTCTGCGCTGTTCATTAGCTTCACTCTAGCTGTAGGTTATCTGCATTCGCAGTCCTCGTTCCCTCGTCTGTAGGTGGTGATTGCAACTCTGTGCTGTTCGATTCTTCTCGTCGGTCCTCTGCTTTGTTATTCTAACTTCAATTGTTACACAGAAACATATTATAGTGCATGCAAATTAGTTGTACAGTGATGATATCATGTGAAATCGAATGATGAAAATATTTAATCTGGAGAATGACTGTATATTTCTTTTCTCTGCTTGAGGAAATCGTTCACAATGATTATTCTTCTGCTTTTAAAAACTACTGAACCAGTACAGTTCTGTTCAGGAACTACCCCAACAGATTGGTAACTGTCTGTCAGTTTCTAACTGCCCTAACTAATATAATTTGCAAGAACTAGTTAACTAATAAAGGGAAGTAATTAACTGACAACCTATTTTGTTGTTTATAATTTCTATTTGAAAAGAAACAGTTCCTAACTCTAATTGACCTTCTGGAAGAAAACAAATAAAACAAGTAAAATAAAATGAACAACAACTGACAAGTTTGACACCTGTCCAGTTCTGTATATACGACTGTGTGTTCTGGTCTCTTCATGAGACTGTCAACCACTTTGTGTCTCCTCAGAGCTGGATGCTCTTGCATCAGGCTCCCGGGGTGGCAAAAAGTCATGGCTCCGTTCCGTGAGGTCATCAACAGAATAGCCTGCCTTTTGTATTTGCGTCGCGTTAAGCCA
>APFE031531313.1:0-23325 GCA_000404065.3 Pinus taeda
GATGTTGATGTAACGATTTTCGGGGCATCAACATTTCTGGCGCTAGAAGGAAGGCCATCCACTATGAATGGTGAGTAAATCAAAACCTATAGACCATTCACAGAGTAAATCACCCTCCACCTCTCTTCGGACCTCTCGTTTGCACTCTGAAATACCAGTGTCCAGACGAGAAGAAGAGGGATCAACTACCACTGCTCAACCCCATCATACTTCAGAACGTTTAAGTCCGGAGTCCCCTGAAGTTCAGTCTATCATCCAGAAACTTCAAGGCTTCTCCATTTCAACTTAGAGATCTTAAGTATCTCAAGGCAGTGAGACTTCACAATTCCGCCTACCTCATCCTCTCACCAGACTTCAAAGCGAAAAACTCGGCATTGAACCACCTGAGTGGCCTTTACCCCAAAGGAAAAGGGTTAAAAAGAACACTGAAGGTTCTAGTAGTGAGACCTTTTCTCCATCATCTTCCATCTCATCATCTCCAGTGCGAAGTCAAACACCCACTTCCCCATTACATATTATTGTTTACCAGGGGTCATCACCTTCAACATCACAATCTTTTCAGTCTTCATTTCTACCTCCTCCCCAAACACCTGGAACACCACAGGCAATCCTTGGTACTCCAAAGATGGCTCAGAATCCATGGAACAGTCCTGGTGCAGTCACTATGCTTGCACCATTACATCCATTACTTGATTATCCTGAGAAATGGTTACCAAAGTTTAATCCAGATGCTGGAACATTAGCTGAGGAACACATAAATAATTTCATGTTGTCAGTTAATCTGAAGGGAGTAACAAAAGAAGATGTTGTAGTTAGACTTTTCCCCTACACATTACAAGGATCAGCTGGGTCTTGGTATTTTTGCTTGCCCTCTGGATCCATTACCGGTTGGAATACCTTTCAGGAGCAGTTTCTTACCAAATATGGCAATGATAGATCCTTGGCCACACTCAGTAATGACCCTTCGAATCTAAGGATTGAGTCTAGAGAACCAATTAAGGAGTTTAACTCCCGATTTAATAAACTCTTGAATAAAATCCCTACCGATTCCAAGCCAAGTGAACAAATTAGAAATGAGTGGTACATTACAGCCTTACCTTCAAATATAGCCATTTTTGTAGATAGGGCTGGAAAACCTACATTGGCCGAAAACATGAAAGAAGCCCTCGCTGTCGAAAAATGCATAATCGCTTTGGAAAAGAAAGCTGCTCTAGAAGACAGGAAATCCGAAAAAGTGTCTTTCAAGGATGATTCAAAGAAGAAAATCACCAAAGATCCATACAATATGGAGGGTCTTCAAAAGGTCCTCAAAACAATGTCAAATGAAATGGTTGAAATTAAAAAGCAAGTAGCAGAAACTTCAACAAAGAAACCATATAGGAATTTTAATAAACCTGAGTCAAAACCACAAAATGTTATATCCAATGCAGATTCAGACCCTGAGGAAGAAGAAGAAGATGAAACAATTGCACCATTCGATGAATTCGAAGAAGAGGAAGTTGTTGAATGCCATGGAATGTGGGACTTCATATTGCCTAACTCCGACACCGAAATTGAACAAGAAGCTTTTCCTGTGACTACTAGGAGCAAAAGTGCCCCTGAACCTGTCCAGGCAAGTTCAAAGAAAAGGAGTGCAGGTACAAATACTACAAAGAAAAAGGTACCCACAAGGAAGCTGACTGCAACAGTGACTCAAAACCAACCATCGCCCTCAAATATACCTTCAACATTAAAGACGTTGGTAGTATCGGATTCAATGGGTTAAAATATTGTTGATGACATGAAGAAGACTAAGGCAAACATCACCATGTTTGAACTCAACAAATTAAAACATTAGCAGAAATTGCTTCTTAAGGAACTAAATGCAGTTCCTTCTTCGCCTCTTCCTAGTGCTAAGGCTGCAAATGATTCAGGACAACCACCTTCTAGTAGAGTTGAGGCTACTGATACGATTCTTATTGGAGACAGATCAAATTCCCATACCCCCCCCCTTTCCTCTTAACCTACGAAATCGACAATCAAAATCTACACAACTGTTTGATTGACTCAGGGGCATCATCTAATATAATGTCGGCTTTAGTTTGTTCTAAACTGAACATAGAACCCCAAAAGTCTTCAATTCACATTGTGCAGTTAGATAGAACCAAAGTCTAGGTCTTAGGGGAAATAAACTCTGTTACTATCAGGTTATCGGCTGATCCAAGAGTAGTTCAAAGAATTGATATCTTAATCGCTGATATACCTGAGTTTTATGGTTTAATCTTGAGCAAGGATTGGTCTGAGAAGCTCCATGGGTATATTTCTACCGATTGGTCTCATATGTGACTGCCCTAGAAGGGAAAGCCAAATCAAATAAAAATCAATCAGGAGAAACACAGGACCCATACTTTCACAGAATTTGAATAGGAGAATCAACCAATTGCATTTAACAATAATATTTTGGGAAATTATTATTCTGAATCATTCTTTGGCAATTATATTGCCCAACCATCTCCTTTCTCAGTAAACAATTTCACATCCCAAATCGAAAATTTCTCACAAATCGATAGATCAAGATGTGTTAATGTTACTGAGAATACTGTAAATAAAACTGTTAATAATTCTTTATTTTGGTCTTTATATTTTGACGGTTCCAAATCCAGTGAAGGATCAGGAGCAGGGTGTATTTTAGTCAGCCCCGAGGGAGAGAAAACAATGCTTTCTTGTAGGTTAGAATTTGAATGCACGAATAATACAGCTGAGTATGAGGCCTTGGTACAAGGACTATATAAAGCTATCAGCCTGAAAGTTCAATATCTGAAAGTGTTTGGCAATTCAGAGATTGTCATAAAACAAGTTTGAAATACAATCCATTGTCTCTCTAATCACCTCAAGCACTATCAGTCCTTAGTCCAGGAACTTATATCTCATTTTTAGCATTCAATATTTCACCTATTCCCAGATCCCAGAATGCAGCAGCTGACTTGTTGGCCAATGTTTCTTTTAAACTCCTACCTTCCGAAGGCTATAGCCCAGATAGATTTTCAGTAGAGTTGATTTTTAGGCCATCAATTCCTAACAATGTCACCAATTGGCGAGTGTTCAATCACGATGAAAACATCTTACATTTCTTAACTTCTGACAAGTCCTACAATGATCAGATCATTGATGAAAGCGATCATGATCTTCAAATGAAAGAAAAGCATGAGGAAAACTCAGTACCAAAACCTGTGGTTAAACTTGAAGATCTCTACGACATTAAAGATAGGTTTAAACAGGTAACCAATTCAAAACTCCAAAGTTCTACCTTAAGATTTGAATTGATAAATCTCGGTACTGAGCAGAACCCTCAAAATATCAATTTAGTACTAGGGCTTTATGTGGGAGAAAGGATAGCATTTATTAGATTATTAAGGAAAAATAAACATGTCTTCGCTTGGAAGTATGATGACTTAAAAACATATGATACATCAATCATCCAACATACCATTCCAATGCTTTCTGAACAAAAACTAGTTCAACAAAAACTGAGGAAAATACATCCCAACTTAGAGAGTCAGATAAAATCGAAACTCAATAAACTCTTGAAAGCTAAGATTATTTTTCCTGTTTGGCACTCAAACTGGGTCTCCAATATGGTGCCCATTAGGAAGAAAAATGGCGATATCAGGATTTGTATAGATTTCAGAAATCTGAACAAGGTGAGCCAAAATGATAATTTCCCATTACCTACCATGGAGCAGATACTCCATTCAGTAGCAGGTTCTGAGCTAATGTCCTTTTTAGATGGTTTTTTCAGGATACAACCAAATTTTGGTCCACCCTAATGACAAACTCAAGACTACTTTTAGAACAAAATGGGGTACTTGTGCTTATTAGAAAATGCCTTTTGGACTTATTAACGTAGGAGCTACATTCCAAAGAGCAATGAATATAGTCTTCAAAGGATTGATCAACAAAACAATAGTCGTCTATTTAGATGACATTACTGTATTTTCTAAAAAGAGATCCAACCATTTACATTATTTGAATCAAATCTTTGAACGCTGTAGAAAGTATGGTATTTCACTCAATCCTAAAAAATCCTTCTTTTCTCTAAATCAAGGAAAGCTCTTGGGTTTTATCGTTTCCAAAGATGGTATTTATATTGATCCCGACAAGATTAAAGAAATTTCTGAAATCCCATTTCCTCATAACAAAAAATCCATGCAGTCATTTTTAGGTCATATCAACTTTGTCAAAAGATTTGTTCTCGATTTTTCTCACATCATTTTACCATTACAAACCATGATTAAGAAAAATTTAGTGTTTAGATGGGGATCTGCGGAAAAGGAAGCATTTGATTTAATCAAACAATCAATAATCAATGCCCCTACTTTAAACACTCCTAATTTTTCTAATCATTTTATATTGTAGACTATCGCGTCCGATTCATCTTATGCAGTGGTACTCACTTAGATTAATGATCACAATTTGGAAGCACCGATTTCATTTTTTAGTTCAATTTTTCAGGGTGCAGAACTAAATTACTCCGAAGTTGAAAAACAAGCCTTTGCTGTGTATAAAGCTATCAAACACTACAGACCCTTCCTTTTAAAATCCCATACAAAAGTTATAGTTCCTTTTTCTGCAGTAAGGCAATTACTGATCCAAAGTGAATTAGGTGAGAAAAGGGAAAATTGGGTTACAACATTTCAAGAGTATGACTTGGAAATCAAGCCAACAAAGATTGTTAGAGGCCAAGGTTTTTGCAGGTTATTAGTAGGAGCATCCAACATTTCAGAATCAGGTGATACAGAACATATTGAAGAAATCAACCAGATAAGTATTACCAATTCTGAATCTCAATATGCATATTTAATATTTTATTTGAAAAATGGATATGCACCTCCTAATCTTTCTTATAAAAACAAACGGGCCATTAGATTAAAGGCAAAAAAACTTCATAATCATTGATGATGTACTTTTTAGGCAAAATTATGATTCAGTTTTATTAAGATGCCTGGAAAAACCTGAAGCACAAAAGGTTTTGCAGGAGCTACACAATGGACCAGCAGGAGGACATTTTGGAGCTGACACAACAGCTCACAAAATCATTCATGCTGGATATTATTGGCCCACCTTATTCAGATATACTCACGAATATGTAAGGAAATGTTGAAGTTGTCAAATCTCTAGTGGAAGACAAACAAAACCAGCTTTCCCTTTGCAACCAATCAACATTGATCAACCTTTTGAACAATGGGGATTAGATATCATTGGGGAAATAACTCCACAGTCCTCCAAACAACATAAGTATATCCTTACTGCTACTGATTACTTTACCAAGTGGGTTGAAGCAATTCCATTAAAGACAACAAACTCTGAAGGAATTATAGAATTTATAGATCAATTCATCATTACCAGGTTTTGTGTCCCAAATGCTCTTGTTTTTGATAATGCATATTCTTTCTCTGGAAATGCCATGTTTGAGTTCGTTATTAAAAAAGGATTTAAATTGAAATATTCTGCAAATTACTATCCCCAGGGTAATGCTCTAGCAGAGTATACCAATAAAAACCTACTCAAAATCATTAAGTGAACTATTGAACAAAATCATAAAAAATGGCACAAATCTTTAATATTCGCACTATGGGCTGATAGAATAACGTAGAAGGCCTCCATAGGTACTTCTCCATTCAATATTGTATATGGGAAAGAAGCAGTACTACCGACCAATCTAGTGCTTCCTTCTCTAGCCCTAGTTCAGTTTATTGAAGAAAGCCCCTCTTCTTCTATCCAACTCAGATATGATCAAATTTTAAAATTAGAAGAGGAAAGAGAAAAGGCCAAAATTACTCATGCTAAACATCAACAGATAATCAAGTCATCATTTGATTCAGCTTCGTCTAGTTCTAAACAGTTGCAGGTTGGTGCTCTAGTTCTGAAATGGGATAAAGCCCATGAGGATAAAGGTAAACACACCAAGTTCCAAAAGATGTGGCTTGGACCATTTCAGATTAGCGAGAAGATATGCCATTCGACATTCATATTACAAGATCTATCAGGAAAGAGGGACTCTCTTCCTGTTAATGACCTCATCTTAAAGAAATTCTTCAATTGAGGAGGTAACCCCTTCTCTTTTAATTTCAGTAGGATTTTTAGTTTTTAGGACCATTAGGAAATAAAGTTGTAAAATAGCTTCTATTGGCCTTTTCTATATTGAAAAGTTGCTCTAAAGAAGTACTTTTAGTATTTTACTTTTGAAAATAGAAGCCTTAAACAAAAGGGACAATTTCTAGGAAATTAGGTATATTCACATTCTGAAAACCCCATTTTGTTTTTGTGAAATCTTCTCAAGATTTAGAAGTACTGTAAATAATTTTAATGTTTTCAATCTGGGCACAAAAGGGTTATCAATATCAAAACAAAAACTGATTAAGCATCTTCAACTCTTACCTTGTCATCCACTCTCTCTTAAGGAGAAAATTGTCGATCCCATTCATCCAAGTTTATGATTACTCAGAGTGTAATTCTAAAATATCTGATATAAAGATAAGGGGTCTTATCACAAGCCTGCTTACCATGATCATTGGGAAATAGTCTAACCGACATTACCAACACTGCATACCAAAACAGGGTAATGGCTTATAAGCATAAGACAAGGGGTCTCATCACGAGCCAGCTTGTTCGATTAGATTACAACCAGTGAATGGCATTGTCAAACAGCTGGCTACCAAACCAAGACAATGGATTTTTATCTTACAAAATAATGGAAAGAAAAGAAATACAAAATATGAAGGCATATTTTGAATTCATTCTTTTAATCATACTCTGAGATGGGAGGGATCATGGACAATCAAATGGTTAAAAGGTACCCCTGTCGAAACTATGAACGTTTGCTGGCAGTAGAGGCTCTACCTATGAAAAAGGAGTCAATCAAAAAGGCTAAGTTGGAAAGGTGTTTTGTTTTATCATTATCAACTAATAGAGGCCAATTTAAAACTTAGAATGTATTTAATTTTAACAAGAGAAGAAATTAGCAAAAAAAGCTTTTATTATATTCAGAACGTATGTATACTTAGTTATATTAGAATTATCCTTTTTGATAAGATGTCTATATAAAGAAAGTTCAAATATTCCAATATTTCTTAGAGATAACTGTTTCTCCCAGCGAATTGCCAATTGTTGTGCTATACAACAACCCCCCATTTCATAAAATTTTACTTTAGAAAACTATAATATGAAATGGGTCCCTTTTAGATTAAATTGGTATTAACTTATCATTCCTCTAAAGGTCCGAAAACAAACAAAACATTATAAAACCTTTTGAGTTAATAAATAATCGGTCTTATAATAAAAATGAATAATTCTTTATTATTGTGATAAAGCGATCGCAAGATCGCATATCACAATAACGAAAGATGCATAAAAAAGACCCATTGATTCTCCTCGATGCGACAAACGCGAATAACCATCGGCTATCAGGAAAATAAACAATCATAACAAAAGGCCCCTCTCCTTGCTCCGATGTGATATCACTATCGGCAATCGGGGAATGCGATATGAATACAACGTAACGTCTTCTCCTTAAAGCTCCCGATGCGAGTTAAGCGATACCGCCCGATCGGGGATTCCACAATAACTTAAATAAAACTCCTCAAGGTTTCCTCCGATCACCGATTACGATAAAGCCAAGTGCGACTTTCAAAAAGGATTGATATGGCTTCGGCATATTTTATTAATTATTATTAAAAGCCTTTCTCTTCCTGATAGTGATTCACTTGCGCCCAACCACCAAAAAATCAAATCCATGCTTAAATATACTATTCGGCAAATAAAGGGCATGATGAGCATTTAAATGATTAAAAGGTTTAAACGACCAATTAATGGAGCAGTTATGCCTAAATCCCTTCAGATATTGTATCCGCGGGAGCCTTATGATAATCTTCCATTATTCATTGATTGGCATAATTCTTCCATACTTGGCTTTCACCATCTATTCTCTGCATTACGTTCATTTTATCTCTTGTGTAGAGCTTCTCTGCAGTAGCAAATTCAGAGCAAATGGGGAAGAAATCTAAGAAATTTGGAACAACTTCAGCTTCGGTGGTAACAGGACAACATGCTGCCGATCCAGGACCAAGCAAAAAAGGATTAATCTCAGATACCACATATCTTGGTCTCGGTAATACTACTTGGCAGAGCATTTACAACCTGGTTGAAGCCAAGGAACCTGGTTCGGAGAAGAAAAATTCACTTATGTAAGAGTTTTCGGCAGTCAGGCCAGGCCTCATATCCTCCCCTTATATATACTAAACAAACTATTAGCTCGAGAGATAACATATCAGCTTACATCCGCATCGGCTACAAAGACTCTTAGAAATTCAAAGAAGCAAGTCTGGCCTCCTTTTCCTCTAAGGTGTGGCGTCTATAATCTGCATGATTATAAACATGCAGAGAAAGAGGCAGAAAATATTAATATACTAAATCTCGCCACTCTGCCTAACAGACGCTTTGATCCAAAAAAAGTCGTCTATAATGTTCTAGACCAGGCCAAACTCACTAAATTTGAACATAAGGAAGATGAGTTTGATGACCTGTTCTCCTCGGACGAGTCGATATTTCAGGTGCAAGCGATAGCTAAAATGAGATACCATGACGACGGGTTAGTTGAATTTAACAAACTTAGAGAGAAGAGGTTGCAAACTCTGCCTCCAGATTTGTTAGCCACTGCCCCGATGACACAATCAAGCGAGCCTGAACAACAACTTACCAACGAACCTCCTGCTACATCAGAAATTTTCGAACAAGTACAAAGAAGAGAGTAGGAGGAACTTCAGAGGTTAGAAGAGGAAGAATCAAAGAGGAAAGAACAAGAAGAAACACAGAGGAAAGACAGAGAGGAAGCACAAAAGAAAGAACAGGAGAGAATACGTGAGGAGGAACAGAAAAGGCAGTAGGAGCAGAGCAACAAGGAGGTGAATGTTGACACTCAGATTGACCCAAGATTGCTCCATGAATGGCAACAATTTGATTCAATTATAATCAATCTTGAGAGCTCAAGGGATGCCGATACATCCAAAGCAGCCGATACACAGGATACAACATCAAAAGAGGTTCCAAGCAAAGGAACCAGCGGTCTACCCCTGACTACCGAATTAGAAATAATTCCTAAGGATCCTTCGGATCAAATCATTTTGCAGGTGGAGGATATTCCTCCATTGGATGTCTTCTATAGCCCAAAACACAGGGTTGTAATAAAGCGACAACGGAAAAGGAGAAGGATTGATCAACCTTCCCTGTTCCCTGAACAAAGAGTAATAGCCAATGTAGTGTGGAAGGAAGAATTTGACCCCTCCGATGACCTGAAAAAGTTGTCCCAATATGCTAGTGCCTATTCGGCAGCCACCATGGATAAGGCATTGAAGGTGAGCAAATTGTTGAAAGAAAAGGATCAGGCGATTGCTTCACTACAAGCACAACTATCGGAGGCACAATAGAAATCAGAACAACTACAACAGCAACTGTCCATGCAGCAACAGTTAAATAACCAATTGAACAAACAGTTTCATGAAGAGAAACAAAGGGCAGATTCAGGAGCGATTTAGAGGCAGAAAGAATTATCGAAGGCATTAGAAAAATTGAAGGTAATGAATGAACAAATGGTAAAAACAAAAGATGAGCAAATTGCTCAATTATCAGCTCAAGTAGAGAAGTTCAAGAGTCTTCCCCAGCCCGCCGATTTCAGAGCAGAGGCAATACAAATTAATAAGGCACTAATAACACAAATAAGATTGTTGTGTCATAAAATTTCCCAAGTTGAACCTCTGTACATAACAACATCTATAATAGATAAATCAGTTGATGCCAGGCAAGACTTAGAGCAAGCCGATGAGACTTTAACGGATTTTCTTACTTGGCAGGACACTAATGAGGGACAGGCAGCGAACTTGCCTAAAATATTAGAATCCCATAAAGAAATTCTATTCATCGAGTGGCAGTCCTAATTGATGAAAGCAGAGAGAGCGATTTCTAGATGCAAATTATCTACGAACAATTTGATTGACTTGATTAACAATACTCTTTATTTATCTAACATGATCTCTCAATGTACACCAGGTAAATTATTATCAGCCAAGACACTGGAGCAATCATGTTACCAAGAGCTAGAAAAGAATGGGAGATTGATCACAGGAATTAAAATTTTAACTTGGGACACCTATTGGTTGTTCCTAGTAAAACCATACAGCCAGAGAGCTTCCCTCAAATGCCTAATAGATGCAATTGGGTGTATCATTCCCGATATAAACGATGCCACCTATGCTGCTCAAATTAATTCTCGTCTTAGCCGCCCTCAAGAAGTGGAACCAATGCTGGCGATATGCCAACTCAGGTCAAAAGGCAAACAGCCAGAGTGATGAATCATGCTGCCGACTATCAGATTGCTGTGGGAGGGAGATATTCAAGATCAAGTTATACCAATTTAGTAGCATTTTAATTTTGTAGTTTGTTAGTTTAATTTAGTATTTATAGACCCTTTCATGTATTTAGAAAGGGTTGTAAGTTTTTGTATATGACTTAAGCCTGAAGTTGCACTACTGTACTTCAGGCATATTCTTTTATGAAAAGTGGACCAATTATTCCAAATTTTGATAACGAAGCTTTTATGTGGATGTGCACTATTGCCTTTATTTAAAAGTATTTCTGAGTCAGAAGAAGGAATTCAAATTGCGATTGACGTTGGGAATGATTTGCAGCTCATACGGTACTATTATCTATGTCTGAATTTATTCTTTTTATGTGAATTGTTGTTTGATCATTCTTGCTATTATTGAATATATGCATGTGTTTTAACAATAGTCTTTATACTTTCCATTACTGGATGTTTACAGTTTGCTATTCTTCTAATCATACATATATCAGTAATATAAAAAGAGAAGTGTAACAATGTTTTATCAATTACTTCGTTCAACTATTTGAACGAAGCAATTATTATTTAAATGAATGTCTTTGTTTATTGAATAGTGTCATCTATATGCCTATTGACGAACACAGATCACCAAACGTTGCACTTAAGAATAGAAGCTTCCAGGGATAAAATAGTCATTTACATTTTCGCTTATAGATTAATTCCTCCATTCATTACCAATTATTAGAAAACCAATCATTCATCCACCCCTTTTTATTCATTACTGGGAAATTTGTCCCATTATATCTAGTCGAAGCCACCATCCCAAACGGAAAAGGAGTTGTATTAAGGTCCGGACCGGGTGGTTATCCCCCGATGTTGATGCAACGATTTTCGGGGCATCAACAATTTCATAAAACCAAAATTAGCATTAATTACATTGCTTAGGCCAAGGTTCCAATTTGATCATATTTAAGCAACTAAAGAACAAATTTATTGGATATAAGTATAAGGGTAAAAAGCATAGTAGTTCCTGATGAATCATTGCAATGGAATTGTGAAACAAATGGAAGCAAATATCAATAATTGATGTGTATAAATGTACAACCATGAAAGAGAAGTAAATCAAAATAATTTGTGTATAAATTTACAATGATGAGTGAGTCAATGAATTAATCACGTTGACTGAAACCCAAAATTACATCTTATTACATTCACACTGCCAATAATGTGATGGACATGACATATAACATCATCATGCTAAATCACAAATTGCAAGGACGAAAATCAAAGAATAAACCCCATTGTGACAACAACCACCTTTGAAGGGTTCTTAATGGTAGCTACTCACACCTAATGTCAATTTCAGCATACAAACTGACCTCCAAAAACAAGACCTTCCAAATTTACATCTATGAAAGTCTGTTAAAAACCTTTTACACCATGATTAACAGAAACCCATTTTAGATTACAATGGAAGTTCAAATTTGGCTGACCCATGAAACACTTGTGTTAATTTAGACACAATAATCTTATCTACAAGTTATCTAACATAATTTTTAATTTGAATGATAAGAACTAAGTTGTATGTTATTGTAATCTCAAAAGTGCTTTTTATTCTAGAAAATTCATAAATATTTATATAAAATAATATAAACTAGCTAGCATAAATTTAATTTGACAAACTCAAAAATGTCCAAGCTTAATCTTAACCGAGTCTCAAATAATCTTGATAACATGATAAAACAACCTAATTGACAATGATGTGCTGATTTCCACTAAACGATTTTCCACATCACGTTTTAAACCCTAAACCCTAATTGTCAATGTTGTGTTGATTTCGACTGAATATCTTACCCATGACATGAACGAGCGTGTAAGCTTCTCATTATTCATTTATCACTTAAATAACATGACTTATTTCATTATTTGTCTATTCCTTAAATAGCAGGACTTCTTCCATTAGTGACCTTCATTTCCAATAGTGAGAACCATTAGTTCCCTCGACCAACTTGGAAGAATGTAAGTAATTCCACATTGGAAATATCTGAAGACATATAACAGCATCATGCTAAATCACAAATTGCAAGGACCAAAATCAAAGAATAAACCCCATTGTCACAATAGGCCACCTCTGAAGGGTTCTTAATGGAAGCCGCTCACACCTAAGGTCAATTTCAACATACAAATTGATAATTTTAGCATACAAATTGACAATTTTAGCATACAAACTGACCTCCAAAAACAAGACCTTCCAAATTTACATCTTATTACATTCACACTGCCAAGAATGTGATGGACACGACATATAACAACAACATGCTAAATCACAAATTGCAAGGACAAAGATCAAAGAATAAATTACATTGTGATAGCAGGCCACCTCTAAAGGGTTCTTAATGGCAACTTCTCACACCTAAGGTCAATTTTAGCATACAAACTAACAATTTCAACATACAAACTGACCTCCAAGAGCAACAATAACAAAAAAACGGAGCAAATCCCTAAACTTGAAAAACTCCAAGAGCAAAAATAACAAAAATTCCAATAGGAAGGTGAGGTGTTGAGAAACACAGAAGGTGAGGTGTTGAAAAACACAGTGGGGTAATGGTTGGTAGGATTTTTCCTACCGAATAGATGTAAAAGCCATGTCCAAGTGTCTTTCATGTCGAAACATTCTCTAAAGCTCGCCAAACGTTCTCCAAAGCTCACCAAACATTCTCTAGAGCTCGCTAGACTTGCAACCAACTTGGAAAACATGAAAAAATAGGGAATTAGGCAATGGCATAAATATTAAAGACAATGTGAAACGAAAGTCATCAAAAACTTGTAAATTTACCTGTAAATTTACTTTCGACCTCGAAGTGGCTAGAGATTGGCACTGGCTCCTTCCCAAACAACAGGTCGCATGAGTGAAACAACCACCAAGATATGTGTAAACCCTCGACGGTCCAGAACGATCAACACTGGTAGGCGAAATGAAACAAGAACAACAGATAACGAGCGCATGTAAGCAATTAAGCAGGGTTAGTAGGCCAACAATGGCAAACAAGCTGCATAGGAAATAGAGTCATCCCATACCACTGTCGGTGGAGTGCTTTGCCCAAACACTGGACCCAAACATAAATACACAAAGTAGAGCAGACATCGCAGCAAACAGGTGGAAGCAGGAGGCGGAAAGGGTTAAAATTAGGGTTATAAACATTGACACCCACCACAACACATGGTGCAATGTTAGGCAGGTGTCGTACAAGCACCCGTGGGAGCCACGTGCCGGTAGCTAAGGTGGAGGGGAGGGTGCACAGGTAATGGCGTCCCTCGCCTAGCTGGTGGTTCAAAAAAAGCTTTTTTTCACACCATATATTGAGCGGTCTAATCAATCCTTAAGTGGGCGTTTGCTTCTTCCACCATGTAGCCCTAACTCTATCGATGAGTGTCTTCTGGCAATCTACCATCTAGGCACATTCACTACTTTCACAGGAGCATCCGTGGACACAATAGGTTCCAATTGGGTAGTCTTTGACATGTTAGCTTTCAATACAGAAAACGTCATGTCAGTGTTGATTCGTATCCGTTATAGTGTACATCGACTGGAGAATCCAGTGCCTCTCGACTCTCTTCATGATGTCATGCACACACACCTATTGCGTCACCCAGCACAACTGTACGCTCCCTAATACAATTTGCGCCGAAATTTGACGTTCCATGTAACATTTTTTAAAAAATGAGGTTTTTTATGATGTTGAATTTATTTTCATCGTACAAAAGTGATTATATTTATTATACTTTTCACTTTGAAAACACTTTTTTACGGTTATATTTTTTTTTTGAAATGAAAATGGTTAGATTCTAGCAAAAAAAAAGGTCTTATTTCTTCATGAGAAGACATTATTAAAAAATTTAAATTTAAAATGTGATGATATATTAAAAATGAATAAATAAATAAATCATAAATTTGAGGTGTAAATAAAAAAATTAATTTATAAATTTAATATTAAAATATTTCGTTAGTTAGTTAGTTTTGTTTGTTTTTTATTTAATTTATAAACAATAGTTTTGGAATGTTGTATCTACCATTAATAATCTAGTTGTTGAAATGAACTCTTTCTACATCAATTTCATTATTTATTTTCTAGTCATGATCTAACTAATAAACCACACTGAAATGGTTCGAAAACACATTGATTCTAAATTTCATATAATTTTTACCTAAAAATTTCCAAAATTAATAATATAAATTTTAATAATAATTGTAAATATCTAATTTCAATCCATTCAATTTGAATAAAACATTTTCTTCTCCCGCAAAGCAAAGTATTATTTCTTGTTGTGAAAATGAGTCTTCATGTGAGAGTGGCGTATTATGCTCTCAACAAGTTTTGGTTTCAAGGTTTGGCCATCCATGGCTAACAAAAAAATCTAGTGATATCTGTGAGATGTTAATGATCTAAATTTATCATTGGCATATATTAAAGTATATTTAATTCATTTTTTTAATGACACTCATATATCTATATAAAATTTAAAATAACGGATATAAGAAACAAACAATCTTTTGACTTGATGCATAGAAAACAAAAATGCAATTCGAAATTCATATTCTCGCATTTGTCATATGTTTCTTCTCTAGAAAGCTTACTAGAATTGTCAGGCCATTTTCCAAGTAATAGGTGGTCATCCACAATATTTGTCATTCATCATGATTAGGGTAAGAGCTTTAAATCCAAAGCAACCGTGAAATTTGACTACAACTCTGTTGTGGCCACCAACAACCCCCCTCCTTATGAAGTGTTATTGCTAATACTAAATAAGTGGGGACCCTTAGTAAAAAATTTTAAAAAAATCAATTAGTGTTATATTTCTTTTTAGATGAAACTTACAACATCATGGACTTAGGGAAATACCTTTGGAGATCTAAAAAACCTATGTTTCATAATGAAGAAAGTAAATTCACTCCTTAAGAGAGATCGCATTGCACAAAGAATGATAGGATACCTTCCAAATAAGCCAAAATGATAAAATCGGAGATTGCGATGCGAAACTCTATCGCATCGCATGCATTAAGAAGCACTCACATTAAAAATCCTTAAAATCGCCAATATTCGATATCTCATATCGCACATCGCAAAAATCACATGAATTACACATAATGATTATAACGATTAAGCGATCTGCGATCTTGCGATCCGCGATCTTGCGATCTTGCAATCCTACGATCTTGCGATATTGCGACCAGGCAACCTTGCGATAGAACAGCACGATGTGATTGCGGTAATGCGATACAGCGATCTGCGACATTGCAAAGCAAAATCGCAAAATCTCTCCATCGCAGTTGGTTCCGGCTCATTATTCAAGAAAACTTTTTTAGGCCAAGAACTGGTCATGTGCTTTAATGCAAATTAATGAGTTGTTTCCAGTTGTTAATGAACTATGGTGTTGTGTTTTTCGAAGAACTAGTTCACGTAAGGTGGCGTGTTTTGCATATCTTCGGCATTTAAAGTTTTCTTGTCGTTATTTTTATCATTACTTCCACCTCAATTGTAAACTGCAGGAACAAAGGACGCAACATTATATAGGGCAGTATGCAAGAAACTATGAAGAGGAAAGACAATACTCCAATGTCCATTTCATAAGGCACACCTAATCCACTTAAGAGAGAGAAAGGGCCGCAGAACTCTTATGAGGAATCCATCACAGATTTCTCATATCTAGCCACGGTTGAATGGGTACTGAATGATGCTAATACCAGAAACAGACAGTTTAATGCTCACGGTCAAGAGCTCAAGAAATCACTATTTTTACAAATTCTTAGCTTTATACCCGATAAGAGAAAAAGGCGCAAGAGGCGAAAAACGCATTAGGAAGCCCGGATCAAGAAACAGAGGCAGTAATCGTGCATCGCTAAGAAAACTTGCTCGAAAATAAAGGCTTCTAATTACTCAGTCACTTGCAAGCCCCGAAAATTGCCAGGAAGCAGCGATAGAAACAAACTGGAAACAGAAAGCTAAAGCAGAAGCAATCTGAGGGTTAACCAAGTTAAAATGAGATTATTACGAGGCATACATGGTAAAGCCACATAGTCATTGGATGATTCTCAAGTATATCATCAATTTTGCTGAGAAGATAGTGCCAACTCTTGCCGATTTTGTTTGCTTAACTCAACCAAAGACGGAAGACAGTCAGCCGACTCTACTCATGCAAATACTGAATGCTTGCAACGTTAAGGAGCAAATTTAGAAATAGTTAGATATTAGATTTAATTTTAGAAATATTTTTACTTAGAAAAAGGATGGTCATTTAAACCGAATCCTGAATTTCTGTAAATAAGTTATTTAGTTAGTAGTATTTAAACCCTTCTCATGCATTTAGAGAAGGGTCTAGAAATTTATCAAAAACTTTTCCTCAGAACATGCACTTTTGCACCCTCAGAGGAGGTTTTGATGAATGAATGGAACAGGGTTTATTTGATATTTGCATTTGATATCTGCTACTGATGTTGCACTTCTGTACTCTTAGTGGATGTTAAATCAAGGAGAGATAAATCAATTGTTGCTTGAAGCTCATGAGTAGGACTAGTTATAAATGGTACTTTTATCTCTTAACCATTTCTGCTTTTGCGTTAAAGTGATATTCAGTTTTCAGTTGTTTATATATTACAGTGTGGATGCCTGAGTTATCATTTGACACTTTTGTACGGTGATAGCTATTTATTTATGCTTAGTGTATGAATAGCTCATTTATGCGATAATTTTCTCACAACTGTTTCGTCTAACTTCTTATACGACGTAGTTCATCTTTATCAAATTCTTTTCTTATAATAGCTGAATGATATTTAATACCAATTATTGTTTGAAACTTTTTTAGATCGCATAGAAGAAAGATCACACCCCGGGTTAGCATAAATTTTGATGTTTTTCTGTTTATTAGAATACAACAACATAGCATTAGATTAGAATTAGAACAGAAGTATTCCATTTAGAATAGAAATACCCATCTTTCTCTCACACACACACAATGAATTGGGAAATGGGTCCCATATCCCCAGTTGGACCTGCTATACCAAACAGATAAGGAGCTGCCAACCAAGGTCCGGATCGGGCGGGTATCCCCCTTGTTGTAGACCTGATTTTCGGGGCCTTCAACAAACTCTAATGCTCGTTTCGATCATTTTAACACAAAATGTAAATGCTGATGGATGAGAAATGCTTTTCGGTTGTATTTGATCCATGCTTCACGATCCATTCTCTCTATCCATTGGATCCTCCCATGAATTCTAGTGCCATATCACAAGAGGTTTTCCTAGGAATCCTAGAAAGCAGGGTTCTTTGGTTTCCAAGTGGTAAGATAGGTCCACTCTTGTTGTTTGTTTTGGAGTTTGGTGGTTATAAATTCATAGTGAAAATGCCCTGTGACTCTATCAACCCTACTCAGATCATGGACTAACTCAACATCCTCTCCATTACAAAGGTGTTGCACAAGGATTTACCTCACATCATGGACTAACTCACCATCCTCTCCATGATGAAGTTGTTGCACAAGGATTTACTATGGTGCTTTCCAAGCATCATTCACTTTTACATAAGGGCATTTCCACCATGAATATTCCAATAAAGGAATCATATTCCATTCAAAGGGGAAACTTTGTTTCAGGTATGGATACAACACCACAAACCAAGGATCAGAGCATGCTAGACTACAAACATATTGACTCACGTCATTAAAACAATCAATAGTTTTTTCCGAATATCGACAAATTGCTAATTGTATCACATTACAATTCAATTTTAGAAGTCTTTCCAGTGCTTTAGAAGGGCACACATTGTTTTCACGCTGTAACTAATTTCACACATGACCTCCACTAGACTTGGTTGCATTATTAGTACTTGCTTATAGGGCACCTAGAGTCTTTCTTTCACTAACATTGTAGCTAAGGTTTATCTTTCTTTCCATAATATTCCCACAACATGGTATATGGCACACTATCAAAATTATTTAGAGTTGTGGTTTGACAATCATCACTCACCTAGGATATGGTACACTCTCCCTACTTCTCAATTTAGCTCATGCATCTAGTACTGGCATGTTCTTAGGATTTATATCTTGTTGTCTATGTTTTCCATCAAGTCCTCTAGAAATTCCTCTATTATATTACCTTATTAGGATCCTTTCTTTTGTGACGCATAGGCAACTATTTGTCATCCCCTCACCACGACCAGTCTACGTGACCTCTTGTGCACCGTAGGTCACTCTCAATTTCCTGATTGTTTCACTATATTACAATATGGCTCTATACTTCTCCCACCAGCTATACACATTCACATCAAATGGGTCAGATACTTCTATATTCCTAGATGCAATCACAATGATATGTACAAGATTAGTATCTCTTATCTCCATGGCCGCTACCTTCTCCCATCGAGAGGCATTTCCAACAATTTTCTTCCAATTTGATTGATTATCAGTGATTGTGGCAATACATACAACAAACTTCCATAATGTTCCCTACTTTAGCCAACAGCCTAGTAAGGTTCCATTTGTAGGCATCATCTTCAGTGAGTGCATCCAACAATTTCTTCTTTAGTGGTTTTATTCTTAAATAGGAAGGAAAGTGGGGACTCTTTTGGATGAAAGTGAGAATAAATGATGTAGATAGTTATGGGCTTCCCTCAAGACAAACACCATCATGCAAGAACAACACCCATCACTATCCCACAAAAACATTCAACTCAACAATGAAAGTGTCCCTCTTTTAGGGCAACGACCCTTTTAGTTTCAACTATTAATTAGTTTTTGCTTGATGCATTAAGGATGTGCAACATGCACTTCAGGAAGGCTTAGTGTGAGAGTTATTTGATCATTCATCTTAGTCATGGAAGTTGTTAGAAATAATCTCAACTATCCACAATTACTCCACCATAGCATAACAACTTCTTCACACCTACCAAGATATTATCTTCAAGATTTTTTATACATTGGAAATATACTTAGAACTAAATGCAAATTAACTATTGTGTTTTGCCTTCATTTTTTTTTGGAATTTTATGTAGCATTGTATAGTCTGTTTTTTTGTGAGAAGGAACAAGGATTTTTTACATAGCATTGTAGCATCGGTTTGAACAAAAGGAACATGATATTTGACAGAGGTCTGAAGCAAATGTTTGAACATGGAATAGGGGATTCCATTTTTAAATGTTTATGAGTTTGAACAAAGAGCACTAACTCTATTTTTGCGATAAAATATTATATGTCAGGATGTATGTGCATGTGTGTTATTTTAGATTCATGTGTGCTTTATTATTGAGTTATTTTGATCTCTTGATCTTGATCTTATTCAATTTTACATTTATGTTCTGTTTCTACTTCTTCACATAGTATTAGAGTTGAAGGTTGAAAATCCAAGGGGTATTTTAAACAAGGTAATATCTGAATATATTTCAAAGACACATTTATCAACACATGTTATCAAAGGATTCAAAGTTTATTATAATCGACAATGGCAACTTCAAGGACAACCTTGAAAAATCCACAAATTCCTCAATATAATGGAAAAAACTATGAATACTAGGAAATCATAATGAAGACATTATTTTGTTGTCAAAATATATCTAGATCTTATAGAGAATGTCATTCCTAGAACCATCTAATGGAGCATCCTACAACACATAAACACAAGCAAAGAAATATTTATTGAGAGATAATATGAAGAATGACTCCAAAGCTCTTTTCTACATATTCTAAGTCATGCATGAGAGTATTTTTCCAAGGATTGCAACAGCAAGACAATCAAAGAAAGCATGTATCATTCTCTAGACAACGTATCATGGCATGAAAAAGGTGAAAAAAACTAAGTTGCAAATATTCAGAACAGATTTTGAAACAATTTATATCCATGGTTCTGAATCAATAAATCCATTCTTTACTCAAATTATTGGATTGATAACTCAAATTAGATCTCTTGGTAAGACACTTGAAGATAGGACAATGGTTTAAAATATTCTAAGAAGTTTACCAACAAGGTTTTGAATTAACTGTCGCGGCCATAAAGGAGACAAAGAACTTCTCATGGTTTTCAGTGGATGAGCTCCATGCATAACTTATTTCTCATGAACATAGGTTGAGCAGGTCAACAAACTCTTTATTGGAATATGCTTTCAAAACGCGTGTGTCAATTTTTCATGGTAGAAACACCTCACAAAGCTCAAGTGGAAGATGCAACAATTTTAAGCCCTATATAAGCCTGATGTTATCCAAAAACCCCTTACTAATCCCTAGATATTATGTGATTACATTTATATTTTTATATTGTTTTGTAGGTTAGAACCCCTCATGGTCCCATTTTATTATAATCATACCGTTTGTCTCCTATATATATTGATGAGACCTAGTCTTAAGATCATCAAATATTGTTTTTGTACATTGTATTCATTGTAAAAAGAGGTTTCCCCCTCAAAAAGGATTGTAATTATTGGTTTCTTATCTTTTTTAAGGTTCAAGGATCATAAAAAGAAACCAAAAGGACAAATATATAACAAGTCTCAAATTCAATGTCATTATTGGAAGAAGTATGGGCACTATTTAAATGAGTGTAGAAAGAAAAAGGTATGATTTTAGCAAACCAAATGCAAAATTCATAAGAGAAAACCAAAACTAGTGTAGTATGTTCTTATCTTGCAATGTAGCACAATATAACCAAAAGGATGTCTGATTCCTCGACTCGTGTTGTATAGATCACGTGACAGGGAACATAGAAATGTTTTCCAATTTGGATGAAAGTGTAAAATCAGATGTCACATTAGGATATTATAAAAAAGTTGTCAGTTCTGGGTAAATGAAACATCAATATTCTAGCCAAGAAGGTGGGGGGGGGGGGGGGGGGGTGCATATTTCATATGTGTATTTTGTTCAAGTTTTAAAACACAATATAGTGAGAAATGGAGAACTTGTTCAAAAGGGGTATAAAATATTTTTAAAAAATAGAGAATGCACAATCCTAGATAAATTTCCAAGTAATCAATTGATTACAAAATCCCAAATGACAAAAAATAGAATGTTTCCCCTGAGGATAAAAAAATATTTGAAAGTAGAGCTTGCTCAAGCACACCCGTCAATGAGCCTACAATTGGATGAAGCAAATTTGCAATATTCACACAAACAACCTTCCAAGCGTAAATAAAATATGAAACTTGGTTATGACATCTAATATTTGGACATCTCATCTTTTGAGGTCTAAACCTACTACAGAAGAAAGGCATGGTAAATGGTTTTCCATTCATAGAAAAGCCAGAAAGATTATGTGAAGGACGCATCTTGGGAAAACAACATAGGGAATAATTTCCAACAAGAAAGTCAATAAGGGCTAAGGAACCCTTGGAGATTGTCCATTCATATCTATGTGGACCGACGAATACACCATCAATAAGTGGAAGATATTACTTCTTGACATTCATAGATGGATACACAAGAAAAACATGGGTCTACTTTCTAAGACATAAGGATGAAGTGTTTAAGCATTTTTCCAAGTCAAGCCATTTGTTGAAAAAAAAGGTGGACACCATATCAAAGCACTAAGAACATATAGAGGTGGTAATTATATTTCAAATGACCTTACAATATTTTAAAAGGATTATGGAATTCACAAATAGTTCACAACAAGATACACACCTCAACAAAAAGGTATTGTTGAAATGAAAAATGGAGTAATTATAGAAATGACAAGGAGTATGTTGAAAGAAAAGCATTTGTTAAATGAATATTGGGTTGAAGTCGTAATATTTGCAACCTACATTATGAATAGATGTGTAACCCAAAGTGTAAAGAACATGATTCCGAAAAAATCACACAATGGAAGGAAATATAGTGTTTCTCACATGAGAGCATTTGGATGTGTGGCATATGCATATGTCCCATACGAGTTAAGAAAAAAAATAGATAAAAAGGAGAGACATGCATATTTGTGGGTTATAATGATGAATGAAAGGAATATAAGGTATACAATCCAATAACCAAAAAAGTCATAATCAACAAAGATGTACAATTCATAGAGGAGGAAAGATGGGATGTAAGCTTGGAGAAAATAATTGATGCAACAAAAGGCTTACCACATGAAGATATAGATGAATTAATACCAATAGGCATTCCAATTGTGACTCCTCCCACACCTATGCAAGCTCAACAATGTAGACCTCAAGTGACACCTTCAACAAGCACAAGGATAATGTCAAACATTCATGCAAGTACTCCTCCAAGAAGACAACAAACACCATTACCAATAGGGATTCTTGATGTAGGCCCATCAACTCCACATTCTACAAGTTCAAATTCATGTGACATATCAAATACAACTTTGGCAAGCTTGAGAAGGCAAAAGGTCAAAAGTTTGAGAGATATTTATGAGCAAAATGATGGTGAAAGTAGTGTGTGTTTGAACTCTCTCTTTAATTTATATTGATATGTAAACGATCATCATACCTTTGAAGATGAAATTAAGGAAGAAAAATGTGTATAAACAATGATGAAGAAATAGATGCTATATAAAAGACTGATACATTGGAATTAATAAGTCTTGCACAACAAAAATATGTCATATATATAAAGTGGGTCTATAATACCAAAAGAAATGCAAAAGGAATGACTGAAAGGCATAAAGCAAGGCTAGTTGTTAAGGGATACAAACAAAAATCTAGAATAACTTATTCTAGAAAATTTGCTCTAGTTGCAAGAAAGGAAACCTTGAGGGAAGCCTTAGCAATAACAACCCAACATAAGTGGAAGATATATAAAATGGATGTGAAGTTAGGGTTGAGGCTTATTATAGAGCTATTTGATCAATCTTTCATTTTAAGTGGACTCATTGTGATGATATATAAAGAGAAAATCACCATCAATATAAAAAATCCATTTTTCTTTGAGGATAAGTTTTAAGTAGACTCATTGTGGTGGTAAATATAGTTCAAATG